>JANJGN010003367.1:0-46656 GCA_026770705.1 Isurus oxyrinchus
TAAACCTGCCCCCCGACCCTCCCCGAGACTATGTCCCCAAACCCGCCACCCGACCCCCATGACCCCCCACGAGACTATGTCCCTAAACCCGCCACCCGAGCACCGACCCCCGGACTCCCCCCAAGACGATGTCCGGAAACACGCCTCACGACCCCCGACCCCCCCAAGACTATGACCCCAAACCCGAACCCCGAACCCCCCGCTGCCCTCCGAGACTATGTCCCCAAATCCGCTACCCGACCCCCGACTCCCCTGAGACTATGTTCCCAAACCCTCCACCCGACCCCTGACCCCCCCGAACCCCCCCGAGACTATGTCCCAAACCCGCCAACCGACCCCCGACCCCCCCGAACCCCCCCCGAGACTATGTCCCAAACCCGCCAACCGACCCCCGACCCCCCCAAACCCCCCGAGACTATGTCCGCAAACCCGACCCCCGCCCCCCCCCCGCCCCCCCCCGAGACTATGTCCCCAAACCCGCCACCCGACCCCCGTCCTCCCCGAGACTATGTCTCCAAACCCGGCACGCCGAACCGCGACCCCCCCCGAGACTATGTCCCTAACCCGCCACCCGACATCTGTCCCCCCCGAGACTTTGTCCCCAAACCCGCCACCCGAACCGCGTCCCCCCGAACCCCCCGAACAACAACAACCTCAACATTGAAAAACACCAACAAATTCAACAACAACCTCAAAATTGAAAAACACAAACAAATTCAACAACAACCTCAATTTTGAAAAGCAACAACAACCTCAACATTGAAAAACACCACAAATTCAACAACAACCTCAACATTGAAAAACAACAACAACCTCAACATTGAAAAACACCAACAAATTCAACAATAACCTCAACATTGAAAAACAACAACAACCTCAACATTGAAAAACACCAACAAATTCAACAACAACTTCAACATTGAAAATCAACAACAACCTCAACATTGAAAAACACCAACAAATTCAACAGCAACCTCAGCATTGAAAAACAACAACAAATTCAACAACAACCTCAACATTGAAAAACAACAACAACCTCAACATTGAAAAACACCAACAAATTCAACAACAACTTCAACATTGAAAAAAACCAACAAATTCAACAACAACCTCGACTTTGAAAAACACCAACAAATTCAACAACAACGTCAACATTGAAAAACACCAACAAATTCAAAAACACCAACAAATTCAACCACGACCTCAACATTGAAAAACACCAACAAATTCAACAACAACCTCAACATTGAAAAACAACAACAACCTCAACATTGAAAAAACACCAACAATTTCAACAACAACCTCAACATTGAAAAACAACAACAAACTCAACATTGAAAAACACCAACAAATTCAACAACAACCTCAACATTGAAAAACACCAACAAATTCAACAACAACCTCAACATTGAAAAACAACAACAACCTCAACATTGAAAAACACCAACAAATTCAACAACAACCTCAACATTGAAAAACAACTACAAACTCAACATTGAAAAACACCAACAATTTCAACAACAACCTCAACATTGAAAAACAGCAACAACCTCAACATAGAAAAAACACCAACAAATTCAACCAAAACCTGAACATTGAAAAACACCAACAAATTCAACAACAACCTCAGCATTGAAAAACACCAACAAATTCAACAACAACTTCAACAATGAAAACACCAACAAATTCAACAACAACATCGACAATGAAAAAACGCCATCAAATTCAACAACAACCTCAACATTGAAAAACAACAACAACCTCAACATTGAAAAACACCAACAAATTCAACAACAACCTCAACATTGAAAAACAACAACCTCAACCTTAAAAAACACCAACAAATTCAACAACAACCTCAACATTGAAAAACACCAACAAATTCAACAACAACCTCAACATTGAAAAACAACAACAACCTCAACATTGAAAAACACCAACAAATTCAACAACAACTTCAACATTGAAAAAACACAAATTCTACAACAACCTCACCATTGAAAAACAACAACAACCTCAACATTGAAAAACACCAACAAATTTAACAACAACCTCGACATTGAAAAAACAACAACAACCTCAAAATTCGAAAACACCAACAAATCCAACAACAACCTCAACATTGAAAAACAACAACCTCAACCTTAAAAAACACCAACAAATTCAACAGGCAACCTCAACATTGGAAAAACACCAACAAATTCAACAACAACCTCAACATTGAAAAACAACAACAACCTCAACATTGAAAAACAACAACAACCTCAACATTGAAAAACACCAACAAATTCAACAACAACTTCAACATTGAAAAACACCAACAATTTCAACAACAACCTCGACATTGAAAAACAGCAACAAATTCAAAAACAACCTCAACATTTAAAAACGCCAACAAATTCAACAACGACCTCAACATTGAAAAACACCAACAAATTCAACAACAACCTCAACATTGAAAAACAACAACAACCTCAACATTGAAAAAACACCAACAAATTCAAAAACAACCTCAACATTTTAAAACGCCAACAAATTCAACAACAACCTCAACATTGAAAAAGAACAACAAACTCAACATTGAAAAACACCAACAAATTCAACAACAACTTCAACATTGAAAAAAAACCAACAAATTCAACAACAACCTCGACATTGACAAACACCAACAACCTCAAAATTGAAAAGCACCAACAAATTCAACAACAAACCTCAACATTGAAAAACAACAACAACCTCAACATTGAAAAACACCAACAACTTCAACAACAACCTCAACATTGAAAAACAACAACAACCTCAACATTGAAAAACACCAACAAATTCAACAACAACCTCAACATTGAAAAACACCAACAAATTCAACAACAACCTCAACATTGAAAAACACCAACAAATTCAACAACAACCTCAACATTGAAAAACACCAACAAATTCAACAACAACCTCAACATTGAAAAACACCAACAAATTCAACAACAACCTCAACATTAAAAAACACCAACAAATTCAACAACAACCTCAACATTGAAAAACACCAACAAATTCAACAACAACCTCAACATTGAAAAACACCAACAAATTCAACAACAACCTCAACATTGAAAAACACCAACAAATTCAACAACAACCTGAACTTTGAAAAACACCAACATATTCAACATAACCTCAACATTGTAAAAACCAACAAATTCAACAACAACCTCAACTTTGAAAAACACCAACAAATTCAACAACAACCTGAACTTTGAAAAACACCAACAAATTCAACAACAACCTGAACTTTGAAAAACACCAACATATTCAACATAACCCTCAACATTGTAAAAACCAACAAATTCAACAACAACCTCAACTTTGAAAAACACCAACAAATTCAACAACAACCTCAACATTAAAAAACAGCAACAAATTCAACAACAACCTCAACATTAAAAAACAGCAACAAATTCAACAACCTCAACATTGAAAAACAACAACAACCTCAACATTGAAAAACACCAACAACTTCAACAACAACTTCAACATTGAAAAAAACCAACAAATTCAACAACAACCTCAACATTGAAAAACAGCAACAAATTCAAAAACAACCTCAACATTTAAAAACGCCAACAAATTCAACAACGACCTCAACATTGAAAAACACCAACAAATTCAACAACAACCTCAACATTGAAAAACAACAACAACCTCAACATTGAAAAACACCAACAAATTCAAAAACAACCTCAACATTTTAAAACGCCAACAAATTCAACAACAACCTCAACATTGAAAAAGAACAACAAACTCAACATTGAAAAACACCAACAAATTCAACAACAACTTCAACATTGAAAAAAACCAACAAATTCAACAACAACCTCGACATTGACAAACACCAACAACCTCAAAATTGAAAAGCACCAACAAATTCAACAACAACCTCAACATTGAAAAACAACAACAACCTCAACATTGAAAAACACCAACAACTTCAACAACAACCTCAACATTGAAAAACAACAACAACCTCAACATTGAAAAACACCAACAAATTCAACAACAACCTCAACATTGAAAAACAACAACAAACTCAACATTGAAAAACACCAACAAATTCAACAACAACCTCAACATTGAAAAACAACAACAAACTCAACATTGAAAAACACCAACAAATTCAACAACAACCTCAACATTGAAAAACACCAACAAATTCAACAACAACTTCAACATTGAAAAAAACCAACAAATTCAACAACAACCTCGACATTGACAAACACCAACAAATTCAACAACAACCTCAACATTGAAAAACAACAACAGAGCCTCAACATTGAAAAACACCAACAAATTCAACAACAACCTCAACATTGAAAAACAACAACAACCTCAACATTGAAAAACACCAACAAATTCAACAACAACCTCAACATTGAAAAACAACAACAAACTCAACATTGAAAAACACCAACAAATTCAACAACAACTTCAACATTGAAAAAAACCAACAAATTCAACAACAACCTCGACATTGACAAACACCAACAAATTCAACAACAACCTCAACATTGAAAAACAACAACAACCTCAGCATTGAAAAACACCAACAAATTCAACAACAACTTCAACAATGAAAACACCAACAAATTCAACAACAACATCGACAATGAAAAACGCCATCAAATTCAACAACAACCTCAACATTGAAAAACAACAACAACCTCAACATTGAAAAACACCAGCGAATTCAACAACAACCTCAACATTGAAAAACACCAACAAATTCAACAACAACCTCAACATTGAAAAACACCAACAAATTCAACAACAACCTCAACATTGAAAAACAACAACAACCCTCAACATTGAAAAATACGAACAAATTCAACACCAACCTCAACATTGAAAAACACCAACAAATTCAACAACCAACCTCAACATTGAAAAGCAACAACAACCTCAAAATTCGAAAACACCAACAAATTCAACAACAACCTCAACATTGAAAAACAACAACAACATCAAAATTCGAAAACACCAACAAATTCAACAACAAGCTCAACATTGAAAAACACCAACAAATTCAACAACAACCTCAACATTGAAAAACAACAACAACCTCAACATTGAAAAACACCAACAAATTCAACAACAACTTCAACAATTGAAAAAAACCAACAAATTCAACAACAACCTCGACATTGAAAAACACCAACAAATTCAACAACAACGTCCAACATTGAAAAACACCAACAAATTCAAAAACAACCTCAACATTTAAAACCGCCAACAAATTCAACCACAACCTCAACATTGAAAAACACCAACAAATTCAACAACAACCTCAACATTGAAAAACAACAACAACCTCAACATTGAAAAACACCAACAACAAATTCAACAACAACCTCAACATTGAAAAACAACAACAAACTCAACATTGAAAAACACCAACAAATTCAACAACAACCTCAACATTGAAAAACAACAACAACCTCAACATAGAAAAACACCAACAAATTCAACAAAAACCTCAACATTGAAAAACAATAACAACCTCAACATTGAAAAACACCAACAAATTCAACAACAACTTCAACATTGAAAACACCAACAAATTCAACAACAACCTCGACATTGAAAAACGCCATCAAATTCAACAACAACCTCAACATTGAAAAACAACAACAACCTCAACATTGAAAAACACCAGCAAATTCAACAACAACCTCAACATTGAAAAACAGCAACAAATTCAACAACAACCTCAACATTGAAAAACACCAACAAATTCAACAACAACCTCAACATTGAAAAACACAAACAAATTCAACAACAACCTCAACATTGAAAAACAACAACAACCTCAACATCGAAAAACACCAACAAATTCAACAACAACCTCAACATTGAAAAACACAAACAAATTCAACAACAACCTCAATATTGAAAAACAACAACAACCTCAACATTGAAAAACACCAACAAATTCAACAACAACCTCAACATTGAAAAACACCAACAAATTCAACAACAACCTCAACATTGAAAAACACAAACAAATTCAACAACAACCTCAACATTGAAAAACAACAACAACCTCAACATTGAAAAACACCAACAAATTCAACAACAACTTCAACATTGAAAAACACAAACAAATTCTACAACAACCTCAACATTGAAAAACAACAACAACCTCAACATTGAAAAACACCAACAAATTTAACAACAACCTCGACATTGAAAAACAACAACAACCTCAAAATTCGAAAACACCAACAAATTGAACAACAACCTCAACATTGAAAAACAACAACCTCAACCTTAAAAAACACCAACAAATTCAACAGCAACCTCAACATTGCAAAACACCAACAAATTCAACAACAACCTCAACATTGAAAAACAACAACAACCTCAACATTGAAAAACACCAACAAATTCAACAACAACCTCAAAATTGAAAAACACAAACAAATTCAACAACAACCTCAATTTTGAAAAGCAACAACAACCTCAACATTGAAAAACACCAACAAATTCAACAACAACCTCAACATTGAAAAACAACAACAACCTCAACATTGAAAAACACCAACAAATTCAACAATAACCTCAACATTGAAAAACAACAACAACCTCAACATTGAAAAACACCAACAAATTCAACAAAAACCTCAACATTGAAACACAACAAGAAATTCAGCAACAACCTCAACATTGAAAAACAACAACAACCTCAACATTGAAAAACACCAACAAATTCAACAACAACTTCAACATTGAAAATCAACAACAACCTCAACATTGAAAAACACCAACAAATTCAACAACAACCTCAACATTGAAAAACACCAACAAATTCAACAGCAACCTCAGCATTGAAAAACAACAACAAATTCAACAACAACCTCAACATTGAAAAACAACAACAACCTCAACATTGAAAAACACCAACAAATTCAACAACAACTTCAACATTGAAAAAAACCAACAAATTCAACAACAACCTCGACTTTGAAAAACACCAACAAATTCAACAACAACGTCAACATTGAAAAACACCAACAAATTCAAAAACAACCTCAACATTTAAAACCGCCAACAAATTCAACCACGACCTCAACATTGAAAAACACCAACAAATTCAACAACAACCTCAACATTGAAAAACAACAACAACCTCAACATTGAAAAACACCAACAATTTCAACAACAACCTCAACATTGAAAAACAACAACAAACTCAACATTGAAAAACACCAACAAATTCAACAACAACCTCAACATTGAAAAACACCAACAAATTCAACAACAACCTCAACATTGAAAAACAACAACAACCTCAACATTGAAAAACACCAACAAATTCAACAACAACCTCAACATTGAAAAACAACTACAAACTCAACATTGAAAAACACCAACAATTTCAACAACAACCTCAACATTGAAAAACAACAACAACCTCAACATAGAAAAACACCAACAAATTCAACCAAAACCTGAACATTGAAAAACACCAACAAATTCAACAACAACCTCAGCATTGAAAAACAACAGCAACCTCAACATTGAAAAAGACCAACAAATTCAACAACAACCTCAACATTGAAAAACAACAACAACCTCAACATTGAAAAACACCAACAAATTCAACAACAACTTCAACAATGAAAACACCAACAAATTCAACAACAACATCGACAATGAAAAACGCCATCAAATTCAACAACAACCTCAACATTGAAAAACAACAACAACCTCAACATTGAAAAACACCAACAAATTCAACAACAACCTCAACAATGAAAAACACCAACAAATTCAACACCAACCTCAACATTGAAAAACACGAACAAATTCAACAACAACCTCAACATTGAAAAGCAACAACAACCTCAAAATTCGAAAACACCAACAAATTCAACAACAACCTCAACATTGAAAAACAACAACAACATCAAAATTCGAAAACACCAACAAATTCAACAACAACCTCAACATTGAAAAACACCAACAAATTCAACAACAACCTGAACATTGAAAAACAACAACAACCTCAACATTGAAAAACACCAACAAATTCAACAACAACTTCAACATTGGAAAAAACCAACAAATTCAACAACAACCTCGACATTGAAAAACACCAACAAATTCAACAACAACGTCAACATTGAAAAACACCAACAAATTCAAAAACAACCTCAACATTTAAAACCGCCAACAAATTCAACCACGACCTCAACATTGAAAAACACCAACAAATTCAACAACAACCTCAACATTGAAAAACAACAACAACCTCAACATTGAAAAACACCAACAAATTCAACAACAACCTCAACATTGAAAAACAACAACAACCTCAACATAGAAAAACACCAACAAATTCAACAAAAACCTCAACATTGAAAAACAATAACAACCTCAACATTGAAAAACACCAACAAATTCAACAACAACTTCAACATTGAAAACACCAACAAATTCAACAACAACCTCGACATTGAAAAACGCCATCAAATTCATCAACAACCTCAACATTGAAAAACAACAACAACCTCAACATTGAAAAACACCAGCAAATTCAACAACAACCTCAACATTGAAAAACAACAACAACCTCAACATTGAAAAACACCAGCGAATTCAACAACAACCTCAACATTGAAAAACACCAACAAATTCAACAACAACCTCAACATTGAAAAACACCAACAAATTCAACAACAACCTCAACATTGAAAAACAACAACAACCTCAACATTGAAAAATACGAACAAATTCAACACCAACCTCAACATTGAAAAACACCAACAAATTCAACAACAACCTCAACATTGAAAAGCAACAACAACCTCAAAATTCGAAAACACCAACAAATTCAACAACAACCTCAACATTGAAAAACAACAACAACATCAAAATTCGAAAACACCAACAAATTCAACAACAACCTCAACATTGAAAAACACCAACAAATTCAACAACAACCTCAACATTGAAAAACAACAACAACCTCAACATTGAAAAACACCAACAAATTCAACAACAACTTCAACATTGAAAAAAACCAACAAATTCAACAACAACCTCGACATTGAAAAACACCAACAAATTCAACAACAACGTCAACATTGAAAAACACCAACAAATTCAAAAACAACCTCAACATTTAAAACCGCCAACAAATTCAACCACAACCTCAACATTGAAAAACACCAACAAATTCAACAACAACCTCAACATTGAAAAACAACAACAACCTCAACATTGAAAAACACCAACAAATTCAACAACAACCTCAACATTGAAAAACAACAACAAACTCAACATTGAAAAACACCAACAAATTCAACAACAACCTCAACATTGAAAAACAACAACAACCTCAACATAGAAAAACACCAACAAATTCAACAACCTCAACATTGAAAAACAACAACAACCTCAACATTGAAAAACACCAACAAATTCAACAATAACCTCAACATTGAAAAACAACAACAAACTCAACATTGAAAAACACCAACAAATTCAACAACAACCTCAACATTGAAAAACACCAACAAATTCAACAACAACCTCAACATTGAAAAACAACAACAACCTCAACATTGAAAAACACCAACAAATTCAACAACAACCTCAACATTGAAAAACAACTACAAACTCAACATTGAAAAACACCAACAATTTCAACAACAACCTCAACATTGAAAAACAGCAACAACCTCAACATAGAAAAACACCAACAAATTCAACCAAAACCTGAACATTGAAAAACACCAACAAATTCAACAACAACCTCAGCATTGAAAAACACCAACAAATTCAACAACAACTTCAACAATGAAAACACCAACAAATTCAACAACAACATCGACAATGAAAAACGCCATCAAATTCAACAACAACCTCAACATTGAAAAACAACAACAACCTCAACATTGAAAAACACCAACAAATTCAACAACAACCTCAACATTGAAAAACAACAACCTCAACCTTAAAAAACACCAACAAATTCAACAACAACCTCAACATTGAAAAACACCAACAAATTCAACAACAACCTCAACATTGAAAAACAACAACAACCTCAACATTGAAAAACACCAACAAATTCAACAACAACTTCAACATTGAAAAACACAAATTCTACAACAACCTCAACATTGAAAAACAACAACAACCTCAACATTGAAAAACACCAACAAATTTAACAACAACCTCGACATTGAAAAACAACAACAACCTCAAAATTCGAAAACACCAACAAATCCAACAACAACCTCAACATTGAAAAACAACAACCTCAACCTTAAAAAACACCAACAAATTCAACAGCAACCTCAACATTGAAAAACACCAACAAATTCAACAACAACCTCAACATTGAAAAACAACAACAACCTCAACATTGAAAAACAACAACAACCTCAACATTGAAAAACACCAACAAATTCAACAACAACTTCAACATTGAAAAACACCAACAATTTCAACAACAACCTCGACATTGAAAAACAGCAACAAATTCAAAAACAACCTCAACATTTAAAAACGCCAACAAATTCAACAACGACCTCAACATTGAAAAACACCAACAAATTCAACAACAACCTCAACATTGAAAAACAACAACAACCTCAACATTGAAAAACACCAACAAATTCAAAAACAACCTCAACATTTTAAAACGCCAACAAATTCAACAACAACCTCAACATTGAAAAAGAACAACAAACTCAACATTGAAAAACACCAACAAATTCAACAACAACTTCAACATTGAAAAAAACCAACAAATTCAACAACAACCTCGACATTGACAAACACCAACAACCTCAAAATTGAAAAGCACCAACAAATTCAACAACAACCTCAACATTGAAAAACAACAACAACCTCAACATTGAAAAACACCAACAACTTCAACAACAACCTCAACATTGAAAAACAACAACAACCTCAACATTGAAAAACACCAACAAATTCAACAACAACCTCAACATTGAAAAACACCAACAAATTCAACAACAACCTCAACATTGAAAAACACCAACAAATTCAACAACAACCTCAACATTGAAAAACACCAACAAATTCAACAACAACCTCAACATTGAAAAACACCAACAAATTCAACAACAACCTCAACATTAAAAAACACCAACAAATTCAACAACAACCTCAACATTGAAAAACACCAACAAATTCAACAACAACCTCAACATTGAAAAACACCAACAAATTCAACAACAACCTCAACATTGAAAAACACCAACAAATTCAACAACAACCTGAACTTTGAAAAACACCAACATATTCAACATAACCTCAACATTGTAAAAACCAACAAATTCAACAACAACCTCAACTTTGAAAAACACCAACAAATTCAACAACAACCTGAACTTTGAAAAACACCAACAAATTCAACAACAACCTGAACTTTGAAAAACACCAACATATTCAACATAACCTCAACATTGTAAAAACCAACAAATTCAACAACAACCTCAACTTTGAAAAACACCAACAAATTCAACAACAACCTCAACATTAAAAAACAGCAACAAATTCAACAACAACCTCAACATTAAAAAACAGCAACAAATTCAACAACCTCAACATTGAAAAACAACAACAACCTCAACATTGAAAAACACCAACAACTTCAACAACAACTTCAACATTGAAAAAAACCAACAAATTCAACAACAACCTCAACATTGAAAAACAGCAACAAATTCAAAAACAACCTCAACATTTAAAAACGCCAACAAATTCAACAACGACCTCAACATTGAAAAACACCAACAAATTCAACAACAACCTCAACATTGAAAAACAACAACAACCTCAACATTGAAAAACACCAACAAATTCAAAAACAACCTCAACATTTTAAAACGCCAACAAATTCAACAACAACCTCAACATTGAAAAAGAACAACAAACTCAACATTGAAAAACACCAACAAATTCAACAACAACTTCAACATTGAAAAAAACCAACAAATTCAACAACAACCTCGACATTGACAAACACCAACAACCTCAAAATTGAAAAGCACCAACAAATTCAACAACAACCTCAACATTGAAAAACAACAACAACCTCAACATTGAAAAACACCAACAACTTCAACAACAACCTCAACATTGAAAAACAACAACAACCTCAACATTGAAAAACACCAACAAATTCAACAACAACCTCAACATTGAAAAACAACAACAAACTCAACATTGAAAAACACCAACAAATTCAACAACAACCTCAACATTGAAAAACAACAACAAACTCAACATTGAAAAACACCAACAAATTCAACAACAACCTCAACATTGAAAAACACCAACAAATTCAACAACAACTTCAACATTGAAAAAAACCAACAAATTCAACAACAACCTCGACATTGACAAACACCAACAAATTCAACAACAACCTCAACATTGAAAAACAACAACAGCCTCAACATTGAAAAACACCAACAAATTCAACAACAACCTCAACATTGAAAAACAACAACAACCTCAACATTGAAAAACACCAACAAATTCAACAACAACCTCAACATTGAAAAACAACAACAAACTCAACATTGAAAAACACCAACAAATTCAACAACAACTTCAACATTGAAAAAAACCAACAAATTCAACAACAACCTCGACATTGACAAACACCAACAAATTCAACAACAACCTCAACATTGAAAAACAACAACAACCTCAGCATTGAAAAACACCAACAAATTCAACAACAACTTCAACAATGAAAACACCAACAAATTCAACAACAACATCGACAATGAAAAACGCCATCAAATTCAACAACAACCTCAACATTGAAAAACAACAACAACCTCAACATTGAAAAACACCAGCGAATTCAACAACAACCTCAACATTGAAAAACACCAACAAATTCAACAACAACCTCAACATTGAAAAACACCAACAAATTCAACAACAACCTCAACATTGAAAAACAACAACAACCTCAACATTGAAAAATACGAACAAATTCAACACCAACCTCAACATTGAAAAACACCAACAAATTCAACAACAACCTCAACATTGAAAAGCAACAACAACCTCAAAATTCGAAAACACCAACAAATTCAACAACAACCTCAACATTGAAAAACAACAACAACATCAAAATTCGAAAACACCAACAAATTCAACAACAAGCTCAACATTGAAAAACACCAACAAATTCAACAACAACCTCAACATTGAAAAACAACAACAACCTCAACATTGAAAAACACCAACAAATTCAACAACAACTTCAACATTGAAAAAAACCAACAAATTCAACAACAACCTCGACATTGAAAAACACCAACAAATTCAACAACAACGTCAACATTGAAAAACACCAACAAATTCAAAAACAACCTCAACATTTAAAACCGCCAACAAATTCAACCACAACCTCAACATTGAAAAACACCAACAAATTCAACAACAACCTCAACATTGAAAAACAACAACAACCTCAACATTGAAAAACACCAACAAATTCAACAACAACCTCAACATTGAAAAACAACAACAAACTCAACATTGAAAAACACCAACAAATTCAACAACAACCTCAACATTGAAAAACAACAACAACCTCAACATAGAAAAACACCAACAAATTCAACAAAAACCTCAACATTGAAAAACAATAACAACCTCAACATTGAAAAACACCAACAAATTCAACAACAACTTCAACATTGAAAACACCAACAAATTCAACAACAACCTCGACATTGAAAAACGCCATCAAATTCAACAACAACCTCAACATTGAAAAACAACAACAACCTCAACATTGAAAAACACCAGCAAATTCAACAACAACCTCAACATTGAAAAACAGCAACAAATTCAACAACAACCTCAACATTGAAAAACACCAACAAATTCAACAACAACCTCAACATTGAAAAACACAAACAAATTCAACAACAACCTCAACATTGAAAAACAACAACAACCTCAACATCGAAAAACACCAACAAATTCAACAACAACCTCAACATTGAAAAACACAAACAAATTCAACAACAACCTCAATATTGAAAAACAACAACAACCTCAACATTGAAAAACACCAACAAATTCAACAACAACCTCAACATTGAAAAACACCAACAAATTCAACAACAACCTCAACATTGAAAAACACGAACAAATTCAACAACAACCTCAACATTGAAAAACAACAACAACCTCAACATTGAAAAACACCAACAAATTCAACAACAACTTCAACATTGAAAAACACAAACAAATTCTACAACAACCTCAACATTGAAAAACAACAACAACCTCAACATTGAAAAACACCAACAAATTTAACAACAACCTCGACATTGAAAAACAACAACAACCTCAAAATTCGAAAACACCAACAAATTGAACAACAACCTCAACATTGAAAAACAACAACCTCAACCTTAAAAAACACCAACAAATTCAACAGCAACCTCAACATTGCAAAACACCAACAAATTCAACAACAACCTCAACATTGAAAAACAACAACAACCTCAACATTGAAAAACACCAACAAATTCAACAACAACCTCAAAATTGAAAAACACAAACAAATTCAACAACAACCTCAATTTTGAAAAGCAACAACAACCTCAACATTGAAAAACACCAACAAATTCAACAACAACCTCAACATTGAAAAACAACAACAACCTCAACATTGAAAAACACCAACAAATTCAACAATAACCTCAACATTGAAAAACAACAACAACCTCAACATTGAAAAACACCAACAAATTCAACAAAAACCTCAACATTGAAACACAACAAGAAATTCAGCAACAACCTCAACATTGAAAAACAACAACAACCTCAACATTGAAAAACACCAACAAATTCAACAACAACTTCAACATTGAAAATCAACAACAACCTCAACATTGAAAAACACCAACAAATTCAACAACAACCTCAACATTGAAAAACACCAACAAATTCAACAGCAACCTCAGCATTGAAAAACAACAACAAATTCAACAACAACCTCAACATTGAAAAACAACAACAACCTCAACATTGAAAAACACCAACAAATTCAACAACAACTTCAACATTGAAAAAAACCAACAAATTCAACAACAACCTCGACTTTGAAAAACACCAACAAATTCAACAACAACGTCAACATTGAAAAACACCAACAAATTCAAAAACAACCTCAACATTTAAAACCGCCAACAAATTCAACCACGACCTCAACATTGAAAAACACCAACAAATTCAACAACAACCTCAACATTGAAAAACAACAACAACCTCAACATTGAAAAACACCAACAATTTCAACAACAACCTCAACATTGAAAAACAACAACAAACTCAACATTGAAAAACACCAACAAATTCAACAACAACCTCAACATTGAAAAACACCAACAAATTCAACAACAACCTCAACATTGAAAAACAACAACAACCTCAACATTGAAAAACACCAACAAATTCAACAACAACCTCAACATTGAAAAACAACTACAAACTCAACATTGAAAAACACCAACAATTTCAACAACAACCTCAACATTGAAAAACAACAACAACCTCAACATAGAAAAACACCAACAAATTCAACCAAAACCTGAACATTGAAAAACACCAACAAATTCAACAACAACCTCAGCATTGAAAAACAACAGCAACCTCAACATTGAAAAAGACCAACAAATTCAACAACAACCTCAACATTGAAAAACAACAACAACCTCAACATTGAAAAACACCAACAAATTCAACAACAACTTCAACAATGAAAACACCAACAAATTCAACAACAACATCGACAATGAAAAACGCCATCAAATTCAACAACAACCTCAACATTGAAAAACAACAACAACCTCAACATTGAAAAACACCAACAAATTCAACAACAACCTCAACAATGAAAAACACCAACAAATTCAACACCAACCTCAACATTGAAAAACACGAACAAATTCAACAACAACCTCAACATTGAAAAGCAACAACAACCTCAAAATTCGAAAACACCAACAAATTCAACAACAACCTCAACATTGAAAAACAACAACAACATCAAAATTCGAAAACACCAACAAATTCAACAACAACCTCAACATTGAAAAACACCAACAAATTCAACAACAACCTGAACATTGAAAAACAACAACAACCTCAACATTGAAAAACACCAACAAATTCAACAACAACTTCAACATTGGAAAAAACCAACAAATTCAACAACAACCTCGACATTGAAAAACACCAACAAATTCAACAACAACGTCAACATTGAAAAACACCAACAAATTCAAAAACAACCTCAACATTTAAAACCGCCAACAAATTCAACCACGACCTCAACATTGAAAAACACCAACAAATTCAACAACAACCTCAACATTGAAAAACAACAACAACCTCAACATTGAAAAACACCAACAAATTCAACAACAACCTCAACATTGAAAAACAACAACAACCTCAACATAGAAAAACACCAACAAATTCAACAAAAACCTCAACATTGAAAAACAATAACAACCTCAACATTGAAAAACACCAACAAATTCAACAACAACTTCAACATTGAAAACACCAACAAATTCAACAACAACCTCGACATTGAAAAACGCCATCAAATTCATCAACAACCTCAACATTGAAAAACAACAACAACCTCAACATTGAAAAACACCAGCAAATTCAACAACAACCTCAACATTGAAAAACAACAACAACCTCAACATTGAAAAACACCAGCGAATTCAACAACAACCTCAACATTGAAAAACACCAACAAATTCAACAACAACCTCAACATTGAAAAACACCAACAAATTCAACAACAACCTCAACATTGAAAAACAACAACAACCTCAACATTGAAAAATACGAACAAATTCAACACCAACCTCAACATTGAAAAACACCAACAAATTCAACAACAACCTCAACATTGAAAAGCAACAACAACCTCAAAATTCGAAAACACCAACAAATTCAACAACAACCTCAACATTGAAAAACAACAACAACATCAAAATTCGAAAACACCAACAAATTCAACAACAACCTCAACATTGAAAAACACCAACAAATTCAACAACAACCTCAACATTGAAAAACAACAACAACCTCAACATTGAAAAACACCAACAAATTCAACAACAACTTCAACATTGAAAAAAACCAACAAATTCAACAACAACCTCGACATTGAAAAACACCAACAAATTCAACAACAACGTCAACATTGAAAAACACCAACAAATTCAAAAACAACCTCAACATTTAAAACCGCCAACAAATTCAACCACAACCTCAACATTGAAAAACACCAACAAATTCAACAACAACCTCAACATTGAAAAACAACAACAACCTCAACATTGAAAAACACCAACAAATTCAACAACAACCTCAACATTGAAAAACAACAACAAACTCAACATTGAAAAACACCAACAAATTCAACAACAACCTCAACATTGAAAAACAACAACAACCTCAACATAGAAAAACACCAACAAATTCAACAAAAACCTCAACATTGAAAAACAATAACAACCTCAACATTGAAAAACACCAACAAATTCAACAACAACTTCAACATTGAAAACACCAACAAATTCAACAACAACCTCGACATTGAAAAACGCCATCAAATTCAACAACAACCTCAACATTGAAAAACAACAACAACCTCAACATTGAAAAACACCAGCAAATTCAACAACAACCTCAACATTGAAAAACAGCAACAAATTCAACAACAACCTCAACATTGAAAAACACCAACAAATTCAACAACAACCTCAACATTGAAAAACACAAACAAATTCAACAACAACCTCAACATTGAAAAACAACAACAACCTCAACATTGAAAAACACCAACAAATTCAACAACAACCTCAACATTGAAAAACACCAACAAATTCAACAACAACCTCAACATTGAAAAACACAAACAGATTCAACAACAACCTCAACATTGAAAAACAACAACAACCTCAACATTGAAAAACACCAACAAATTCAACAACAACTTCAACATTGAAAAACACAAACAAATTCTACAACAACCTCAACATTGAAAAACAACAACAACCTCAACATTGAAAAACACCAACAAATTTAACAACAACCTCGACATTGAAAAACAACAACAACCTCAAAATTCGAAAACACCAACAAATTGAACAACAACCTCAACATTGAAAAACAACAACCTCAACCTTAAAAAACACCAACAAATTCAACAGCAACCTCAACATTGCAAAACACCAACAAATTCAACAACAACCTCAACATTGAAAAACAACAACAACCTCAACATTGAAAAACACCAACAAATTCAACAACAACCTCAAAATTGAAAAACACAAACAAATTCAACAACAACCTCAATTTTGAAAAGCAACAACAACCTCAACATTGAAAAACACCAACAAATTCAACAACCTCAACATTGAAAAACAACAACAACCTCAACATTGAAAAACACCAACAAATTCAACAACAACCTCAACATTGAAAAACAACAACAAACTCAACATTGAAAAACACCAACAAATTCAACAACAACCTCAACATTGAAAAACAACAACAACCTCAACATAGAAAAACACCAACAAATTCAACAAAAACCTCAACATTGAAAAACAATAACAACCTCAACATTGAAAAACACCAACAAATTCAACAACAACTTCAACATTGAAAACACCAACAAATTCAACAACAACCTCGACATTGAAAAACGCCATCAAATTCAACAACAACCTCAACATTGAAAAACAACAACAACCTCAACATTGAAAAACACCAGCAAATTCAACAACAACCTCAACATTGAAAAACAGCAACAAATTCAACAACAACCTCAACATTGAAAAACACCAACAAATTCAACAACAACCTCAACATTGAAAAACACAAACAAATTCAACAACAACCTCAATATTGAAAAACAACAACAACCTCAACATTGAAAAACACCAACAAATTCAACAACAACCTCAACATTGAAAAACACCAACAAATTCAACAACAACCTCAACATTGAAAAACACAAACAGATTCAACAACAACCTCAACATTGAAAAACAACAACAACCTCAACATTGAAAAACACCAACAAATTCAACAACAACTTCAACATTGAAAAACACAAACAAATTCTACAACAACCTCAACATTGAAAAACAACAACAACCTCAACATTGAAAAACACCAACAAATTTAACAACAACCTCGACATTGAAAAACAACAACAACCTCAAAATTCGAAAACACCAACAAATTGAACAACAACCTCAACATTGAAAAACAACAACCTCAACCTTAAAAAACACCAACAAATTCAACAGCAACCTCAACATTGCAAAACACCAACAAATTCAACAACAACCTCAACATTGAAAAACAACAACAACCTCAACATTGAAAAACACCAACAAATTCAACAACAACCTCAAAATTGAAAAACACAAACAAATTCAACAACAACCTCAATTTTGAAAAGCAACAACAACCTCAACATTGAAAAACACCAACAAATTCAACAACCTCAACATTGAAAAACAACAACAACCTCAACATTGAAAAACACCAACAAATTCAACAATAACCTCAACATTGAAAAACAACAACAACCTCAACATTGAAAAACACCAACAAATTCAACAAAAACCTCAACATTGAAACACAACAAGAAATTCAGCAACAACCTCAACATTGAAAAACAACAACAACCTCAACATTGAAAAACACCAACAAATTCAACAACAACTTCAACATTGAAAATCAACAACAACCTCAACATTGAAAAACACCAACAAATTCAACAACAACCTCAACATTGAAAAACACCAACAAATTCAACAGCAACCTCAGCATTGAAAAACAACAACAAATTCAACAACAACCTCAACATTGAAAAACAACAACAACCTCAACATTGAAAAACACCAACAAATTCAACAACAACTTCAACATTGAAAAAAACCAACAAATTCAACAACAACCTCGACTTTGAAAAACACCAACAAATTCAACAACAACGTCAACATTGAAAAACACCAACAAATTCAAAAACAACCTCAACATTTAAAACCGCCAACAAATTCAACCACGACCTCAACATTGAAAAACACCAACAAATTCAACAACAACCTCAACATTGAAAAACAACAACAACCTCAACATTGAAAAACACCAACAATTTCAACAACAACCTCAACATTGAAAAACAACAACCTCAACATAGAAAAACACCAACAAATTCAACCAAAACCTGAACATTGAAAAACACCAACAAATTCAACAACAACCTCAGCATTGAAAAACAACAACAACCTCAACATTGAAAAAGACCAACAAATTCAACAACAACCTCAACATTGAAAAACAACAACAACCTCAACATTGAAAAACACCAACAAATTCAACAACAACTTCAACAATGAAAACACCAACAAATTCAACAACAACATCGACAATGAAAAACGCCATCAAATTCAACAACAACCTCAACATTGAAAAACAACAACAACCTCAACATTGAAAAACACCAACAAATTCAACAAAAACCTCAACAATGAAAAACACCAACAAATTCAACACCAACCTCAACATTGAAAAACACGAACAAATTCAACAACAACCTCAACATTGAAAAGCAACAACAACCTCAAAATTCGAAAACACCAACAAATTCAACAACAACCTCAACATTGAAAAACAACAACAACATCAAAATTCGAAAACACCAACAAATTCAACAACAACCTCAACATTGAAAAACACCAACAAATTCAACAACAACCTGAACATTGAAAAACAACAACAACCTCAACATTGAAAAACACCAACAAATTCAACAACAACTTCAACATTGGAAAAAACCAACAAATTCAACAACAACCTCGACATTGAAAAACACCAACAAATTCAACAACAACGTCAACATTGAAAAACACCAACAAATTCAAAAACAACCTCAACATTTAAAACCGCCAACAAATTCAACCACGACCTCAACATTGAAAAACACCAACAAATTCAACAACAACCTCAACATTGAAAAACAACAACAACCTCAACATTGAAAAACACCAACAAATTCAACAACAACCTCAACATTGAAAAACAACAACAACCTCAACATAGAAAAACACCAACAAATTCAACAAAAACCTCAACATTGAAAAACAATAACAACCTCAACATTGAAAAACACCAACAAATTCAACAACAACTTCAACATTGAAAACACCAACAAATTCAACAACAACCTCGACATTGAAAAACGCCATCAAATTCATCAACAACCTCAACATTGAAAAACAACAACAACCTCAACATTGAAAAACACCAGCAAATTCAACAACAACCTCAACATTGAAAAACAGCAACAAATTCAACAACAACCTCAACATTGAAAAACACCAACAAATTCAACAACAACCTCAACATTGAAAAACACAAACAAATTCAACAACAACCTCAACATTGAAAAACAACAACAACCTCAACATTGAAAAACACCAACAAATTCAACATCAACCTCAACATTGACAAACACAAACAAATTCAACAACAACCTCAATATTGAAAAACAACAACAACCTCAACATTGAAAAACACCAACAAATTCAACAACAACTTTAACATTGAAAACACCAACAAATTCAAAAACAACCTCGACATTGAAAAACGCCATCAAATTCAACAACAACCTCAACATTGAAAAGCACCAGCAAATTCAACAACAACCTCAACATTGAAAAACACCAACAAATTCAACAACAACCTCAACATTGAAAAACACCAACAAATTCAACAACAACCTCAACATTGAAAAACAACAACAACCTCAACTTTGAAAAACACCAACAAATTCAACAACAACTTCAACATTGAAAAACACAAATTCTACAACAACCTCAACATTGAAAAACAACAACAACCTCAACATTGAAAAACACCAACAAATTTAACAACAACCTCGACATTGAAAAACAACAACAACCTCAAAATTCGAAAACACCAACAAATCCAACAACAACCTCAACATTGAAAAACAACAACCTCAACCTTAAAAAACACCAACAAATTCAACAGCAACCTCAACATTGAAAAACACCAACAAATTCAACAACAACCTCAACATTGAAAAACAACAACAACCTCAACATTGAAAAACAACAACCTCAACATTGAAAAACACCAACAAATTCAACAACAACCTCAAAATTGAAAAACACAAACAAATTCAACAACAACCTCAATTTTGAAAAGCAACAACAACCTCAACATTGAAAAACACCAACAAATTCAACAACAACCTCAACATTGAAAAACAACAACAACCTCAACATTGAAAAACACCAACAAATTCAACAATAACCTCAACATTGAAAAACAACAACAACCTCAACATTGAAAAACACCAACAAATTCAACAACAACCTCAACATTGAAAAACACCAAGAAATTCAGCAACAACCTCAACATTGAAAAACAACAACAACCTCAACATTGAAAAACACCAACAAATTCAACAACAACTTCAACATTGAAAATCAAAAACAACCTCAACATTGAAAAACACCAACAAATTCAACAACAACCTCAACATTGAAAAACAACAACAACCTCAACATTGAAAAATACGAACAAATTCAACACCAACCTCAACATTGAAAAACACCAACAAATTCAACAACAACCTCAACATTGAAAAGCAACAACAACCTCAAAATTCGAAAACACCAACAAATTCAACAACAACCTCAACATTGAAAAACAACAACAACATCAAAATTCGAAAACACCAACAAATTCAACAACAACCTCAACATTGAAAAACACCAACAAATTCAACAACAACCTCAACATTGAAAAACAACAACAACCTCAACATTGGAAAACACCAACAAATTCAACAACAACTTCAACATTGAAAAAAACCAACAAATTCAACAACAACCTCGACATTGAAAAACACCAACAAATTCAACAACAACGTCAACATTGAAAAACACCAACAAATTCAAAAACAACCTCAATATTTAAAACCGCCAACAAATTCAACCACGACCTCAACATTGAAAAACACCAACAAATTCAACAACAACCTCAACATTGAAAAACAACAACAACCTCAACATTGAAAAACACCAACAAATTCAACAACAACCTCAACATTGAAAAACAACAACAACCTCAACATAGAAAAACACCAACAAATTCAACAAAAACCTCAACATTGAAAAACAATAACAACCTCAACATTGAAAAACACCAACAAATTCAACAACAACTTCAACATTGAAAACACCAACAAATTCAACAACAACCTCGACATTGAAAAACGCCATCAAATTCAACAACAACCTCAACATTGAAAAACAACAACAACCTCAACATTGAAAAACAGCAACAAATTCAACAACAACCTCAACATTGAAAAACAACAACAACCTCAACATTGAAAAACACCAACAAATTCAACAACAACCTCAACATTGAAAAACACAAACAAATTCAACAACAACCTCAACATTGAAAAACAACAACAACCTCAACATTGAAAAACACCAACAAATTCAACAACAACCTCAACATTGAAAAACACAAACAAATTCAACAACAACCTCAATATTGAAAAACTAAAACAACCTCAACATTGAAAAACACCAACAAATTCAACAACAACCTCAACATTGAAAAACACCAGCAAATTCAACAACAACCTCAACATTGAAAAACACCAACAAATTCAACAAAAACCTCAACATTGAAAAACACCAACAAATTCAACAACAACCTCAACATTGAAAAACAACAACAACCTCAACATTGAAAAACACCAACAAATTCAACAACAACTTCAACATTGAAAAACACAAACAAATTCTACAACAACCTCAACATTGAAAAACAACAACAACCTCAACATTGAAAAACACCAACAAATTTAACAACAACCTCGACATTGAAAAACAACAACAACCTCAAAATTCGAAAACACCAACAAATTCAACAACAACCTCAACATTGAAAAACAACAACCTCAACCTTAAAAAACACCAACAAATTCAACAGCAACCTCAACATTGAAAAACACCAACAAATTCAACAACAACCACAACATTGAAAAACAACAACAACCTCACCATTGAAAAACAACAACAACCTCAACATTGAAAAACACCAACAAATTCAACAACAACCTCAAAATTGAAAAACACAAACAAATTCAACAACAACCTCAATTTTGAAAAGCAACAACAACCTCAACATTGAAAAACACCAACAAATTCAACAACAACCTCAACATTGAAAAACAACAACAACCTCAACATTGAAAAACACCAACAAATTCAACAATAACCTCAACATTGAAAAACAACAACAACCTCAACATTGAAAAACACCAACAAATTCAACAACAACCTCAGCATTGAAAAACACCAAGAAATTCAGCAACAACCTCAACATTGAAAAACAACAACAACCTCAACATTGAAAAACACCAACAAATTCAACAACAACTTCAACATTGAAAATCAACAACAACCTCAACATTGAAAAACACCAACAAATTCAAAAACAACCTGAACATTTAAAACCGCCAACAAATTCAACCACGACCTCAACATTGAAAAACACCAACAAATTCAACAACAACCTCAACATTGAAAAACAACAACAACCTCAACATTGAAAAACACCAACAAATTCAACAACAACCTCAACATTGAAAAACAACAACAAACTCAACATTGAAAAACACCAACAAATTCAACAGCAACCTCAACATTGAAAAGCAACAACAACCTCAACATAGAAAAACACCAACAAATTCAACAAAAACCTCAACATTGAAAAACAATAACAACCTCAACATTGAAAAACACCAACAAATTCAACAACAACTTCAACATTGAAAACACCAACAAATTCAACAACAACATCGACATTGAAAAACGCCATCAAATTCAACAACAACCTCAACATTGAAAAACAACAACAACCTCAACATTGAAAAACACCAGCAAATTCAACAACAACCTCAACATTGAAAAACAGCAACAAATTCAACAACAACCTCAACATTGAAAAAAAGCAACAAATTCAACAACAACCTCAACATTGAAAAACACAAACAAATTCAACAACAACCTCAACATTGAAAAACAACAACAACCTCAACATTGAAAAACACCAACAAATTCAACAACAACCTCAACATTGAAAAACACAAATTCAACAACAACCTCAATATTGAAAAACAACAACAACCTCAACATTGAAAAACACCAACAAATTCCACAACAACCTCAACATTGAAAAACACAAACAAATTCAACAACAACCTCAACATTGAAAAACAACAACAACCTCAGCATTGAAAAACACCAACAAATTTCACAACAACCTCAACATTGAAAAACAACAACAACCTCAAAATTCGAAAACACCAACAAATTCAACAACAACCTCAACATTGAAAAACAACAACAACCTCAACATTGAAAAACAACAACAACCTCAACATTGAAAAACATCAACAAATTCAACAACAACCTCAACATTGAAAAACAACAACAACCTCAACATTGAAAAACAACAACAACCTGAACATTGAAAAACACCAACAAATTTAACAACAACCTCGACATTGAAAAACAACAACAACCTCAAAATTCGAAAACACCAACAAATCCAACAACAACCTCAACATTGAAAAACAACAACCTCAACCTTAAAAAACACCAACAAATTCAACAGCAACCTCAACATTGAAAAACACCAACAAATTCAACAACAACCTCAACATTGAAAAACAACAACAACCTCAACATTGAAAAACAACAACAACCTCAACATTGAAAAACACCAACAAATTCAACAACAACCTCAAAATTGAAAAACACAAACAAATTCAACAACAACCTCAATTTTGAAAAGCAACAACAACCTCAACATTGAAAAACACCAACAAATTCAACAACAACCTCAACATTGAAAAACAACAACAACCTCAACATTGAAAAACACCAACAAATTCAACAATAACCTCAACATTGAAAAACAACAACAACCTCAACATTGAAAAACACCAACAAATTCAACAACAACCTCAACATTGAAAAACACCAAGAAATTCAGCAACAACCTCAACATTGAAAAACAACAACAACCTCAACATTGAAAAACACCAACAAATTCAACAACAACTTCAACATTGAAAATCAAAAACAACCTCAACATTGAAAAACACCAACAAATTCAACAACAACCTCAACATTGAAAAACAACAACAACCTCAACATTGAAAAATACGAACAAATTCAACACCAACCTCAACATTGAAAAACACCAACAAATTCAACAACAACCTCAACATTGAAAAGCAACAACAACCTCAAAATTCGAAAACACCAACAAATTCAACAACAACCTCAACATTGAAAAACAACAACATCAAAATTCGAAAACACCAACAAATTCAACAACAACCTCAACATTGAATAACACCAACAAATTCAACAACAACCTCAACATTGAAAAACAACAACAACCTCAACATTGGAAAACACCAACAAATTCAACAACAACTTCAACATTGAAAAAAACCAACAAATTCAACAACAACCTCGACATTGAAAAACACCAACAAATTCAACAACAACGTCAACATTGAAAAACACCAACAAATTCAAAAACAACCTCAATATTTAAAACCGCCAACAAATTCAACCACGACCTCAACATTGAAAAACACCAACAAATTCAACAACAACATCAACATTGAAAAACAACAACAACCTCAACATTGAAAAACACCAACAAATTCAACAACAACCTCAACATTGAAAAACAACAACAACCTCAACATAGAAAAACACCAACAAATTCAACAAAAACCTCAACATTGAAAAACAATAACAACCTCAACATTGAAAAACACCAACAAATTCAACAACAACTTCAACATTGAAAACACCAACAAATTCAACAACAACCTCGACATTGAAAAACGCCATCAAATTCAACAACAACCTCAACATTGAAAAACAACAACAACCTCAACATTGAAAAACAGCAACAAATTCAACAACAACCTCAACATTGAAAAACAACAACAACCTCAACATTGAAAAACACCAACAAATTCAACAACAACCTCAACATTGAAAAACACAAACAAATTCAACAACAACCTCAACATTGAAAAACAACAACAACCTCAACATTGAAAAACACCAACAAATTCAACAACAACCTCAACATTGAAAAACACAAACAAATTCAACAACAACCTCAATATTGAAAAACTAAAACAACCTCAACATTGAAAAACACCAACAAATTCAACAACAACCTCAACATTGAAAAACACCAGCAAATTCAACAACAACCTCAACATTGAAAAACACCAACAAATTCAACAAAAACCTCAACATTGAAAAACACCAACAAATTCAACAACAACCTCAACATTGAAAAACAACAACAACCTCAACATTGAAAAACACCAACAAATTCAACAACAACTTCAACATTGAAAAACACAAACAAATTCTACAACAACCTCAACATTGAAAAACAACAACAACCTCAACATTGAAAAACACCAACAAATTTAACAACAACCTCGACATTGAAAAACAACAACAACCTCAAAATTCGAAAACACCAACAAATTCAACAACAACCTCAACATTGAAAAACAACAACCTCAACCTTAAAAAACACCAACAAATTCAACAGCAACCTCAACATTGAAAAACACCAACAAATTCAACAACAACCACAACATTGAAAAACAACAACAACCTCACCATTGAAAAACAACAACAACCTCAACATTGAAAAACACCAACAAATTCAACAACAACCTCAAAATTGAAAAACACAAACAAATTCAACAACAACCTCAATTTTGAAAAGCAACAACAACCTCAACATTGAAAAACACCAACAAATTCAACAACAACCTCAACATTGAAAAACAACAACAACCTCAACATTGAAAAACACCAACAAATTCAACAATAACCTCAACATTGAAAAACAACAACAACCTCAACATTGAAAAACACCAACAAATTCAACAACAACCTCAGCATTGAAAAACACCAAGAAATTCAGCAACAATCTCAACATTGAAAAACAACAACAACCTCAACATTGAAAAACACCAACAAATTCAACAACAACTTCAACATTGAAAATCAACAACAACCTCAACATTGAAAAACACCAACAAATTCAAAAACAACCTGAACATTTAAAACCGCCAACAAATTCAACCACGACCTCAACATTGAAAAACACCAACAAATTCAACAACAACCTCAACATTGAAAAACAACAACAACCTCAACATTGAAAAACACCAACAAATTCAACAACAACCTCAACATTGAAAAACAACAACAAACTCAACATTGAAAAACACCAACAAATTCAACAACAACCTCAACATTGAAAAGCAACAACAACCTCAACATAGAAAAACACCAACAAATTCAACAAAAACCTCAACATTGAAAAACAATAACAACCTCAACATTGAAAAACACCAACAAATTCAACAACAACTTCAACATTGAAAACACCAACAAATTCAACAACAACATCGACATTGAAAAACGCCATCAAATTCAACAACAACCTCAACATTGAAAAACAACAACAACCTCAACATTGAAAAACACCAGCAAATTCAACAACAACCTCAACATTGAAAAACAGCAACAAATTCAACAACAACCTCAACATTGAAAAAAAGCAACAAATTCAACAACAACCTCAACATTGAAAAACACAAACAAATTCAACAACAACCTCAACATTGAAAAACAACAACAACCTCAACATTGAAAAACACCACCAAATTCAACAACAACCTCAACATTGAAAAACAACAACAACCTCAACATTGAAAAACACCAACAAATTCAACAACAACTTCAACATTGAAAAACACAAACAAATTCTACAACAACCTCAACATTGAAAAACAACAACAACCTCAACATTGAAAAACACCAACAAATTTAACAACAACCTCGACATTGAAAAACAACAACAACCTCAAAATTCGAAAACACCAACAAATTCAACAACAACCTCAACATTGAAAAACAACAACCTCAACCTTAAAAAACACCAACAAATTCAACAGCAACCTCAACATTGAAAAACACCAACAAATTCAACAACAACCACAACATTGAAAAACAACAACAACCTCACCATTGAAAAACAACAACAACCTCAACATTGAAAAACACCAACAAATTCAACAACAACCTCAAAATTGAAAAACACAAACAAATTCAACAACAACCTCAATTTTGAAAAGCAACAACAACCTCAACATTGAAAAACACCAACAAATTCAACAACAACCTCAACATTGAAAAACAACAACAACCTCAACATTGAAAAACACCAACAAATTCAACAATAACCTCAACATTGAAAAACAACAACAACCTCAACATTGAAAAACAGCAACAAATTCAACAACAACCTCAACATTGAAAAAAAGCAACAAATTCAACAACAACCTCAACATTGAAAAACACAAACAAATTCAACAACAACCTCAACATTGAAAAACAACAACAACCTCAACATTGAAAAACACCAACAAATTCAACAACAACCTCAACATTGAAAAACACAAATTCAACAACAACCTCAATATTGAAAAACAACAACAACCTCAACATTGAAAAACACCAACAAATTCCACAACAACCTCAACATTGAAAAACACAAACAAATTCAACAACAACCTCAACATTGAAAAACAACAACAACCTCAGCATTGAAAAACACCAACAAATTTCACAACAACCTCAACATTGAAAAACAACAACAACCTCAAAATTCGAAAACACCAACAAATTCAACAACAACCTCAACATTGAAAAACAACAACCTCAACCTTGAAAAACACCAACGAATTCAACAGCAACCTCAACATTGAAAAACATCAACAAATTCAACAACAACCTCAACATTGAAAAACAACAACAACCTCAACATTGAAAAACAACAACAACCTCAACATTGAAAAACACCAACAAATTCAACAACAACCTCAAAATTGAAAAACACAAACAAATTCAACAACAACCTCAATTTTGAAAAGCAACAACAACCTCAACATTGAAAAACACCAACAAATTCAACAACAACCTCAACATTGAAAAACAACAACAACCTCAACATTGAAAAACACCAACAAATTCAACAACAACCTCAACATTGAAAAACACCAACAAATTCAACAACAACCTCAACATTGAAAAACACAAACAAATTCAACAACAACCTCAATATTGAAAAACAACAACAACCTCAACATTGAAAAACACCAACAAATTCAACAACAACCTCAATATTGAAAAACAACAACAACCTCAACATTGAAAAACACCAACAAATTCAACAACAACTTTAACATTGAAAACACCAACAAATTCAACAACAACCTCGACATTGAAAAACGCCATCAAATTCAACAACAACCTCAACATTGAAAAACACCAGCAAATTCAACAACAACCTCAACATTGAAAAACACCAACAAATTCAACAACAACCTCAACATTGAAAAACACCAACAAATTCAACAACAACCTCAACATTGAAAAACAACAACAACCTCAACATTGAAAAACACCAACAAATTCAACAACAACTTCAACATTGAAAAACACAAACAAATTCTACAACAACCTCAACATTGAAAAACAACAACAACCTCAACATTGAAAAACACCAACAAATTTAACAACAACCTCGACATTGAAAAACAACAACAACCTCAAAATTCGAAAACACCAACAAATTCAACAACAACCTCAAAATTGAAAAACAACAACAACCTCAACATTGAAAAACAACAACAACCTCAACATTGAAAAACACCAACAAATTCAACAACAACCTCAAAATTGAAAAACACAAACAAATTCAACAACAACCTCAATTTTGAAAAGCAACAACAACGTCAACATTGAAAAACACCAACAAATTCAACAACAACCTCAAGATTGAAAAACAATAACAACCTCAACATTGAAAAACACCAACTAATTCAACAATAACCTCAACATTGAAAAACAACAACAACCTCAACATTGAAAAACACCAACAAATTCAACAACAACCTCAGCATTGAAAAACACCAAGAAATTCAGCAACAACCTCAACATTGAAAAACAACAACAACCTCAACATTGAAAAACACCAACAAATTCAACAACAACTTCAACATTGAAAATCAACAACAACCTCAACATTGAAAAACACCAACAAATTCAACAACAACCTCAACATTGAAAAACACCAACAAATTCAACAGCAACCTCAGCATTGAAAAACAACAACAAATTCAACAACAACCTCAACATTGAAAAACAACAACAACCTCAACATTGAAAAACACCAACAAATTCAACAACAACGTCAACATTGAAAAACACCAACAAATTCAAAAACAACCTGAACATTTAAAACCGCCAACAAATTCAACCACGACCTCAACATTGAAAAACACCAACAAATTCAACAACAACCTCAACATTGAAAAACAACAACAACCTCAACATTGAAAAACACCAACAAATTCAACAACAACCTCAACATTGAAAAACAACAACAAACTCAACATTGAAAAACACCAACAAATTCAACAACAACCTCAACATTGAAAAACACCAACAAATTCAACAACAACCTCAACATTGAAAAACAACAACAACCTCAACCTTGAAAAACACCAACAAATTCAACAGCAACCTCAACATTGAAAAACACCAACAAATTCAACAACAACCTCAACATTGAAAAACACCAACAAATTCAACAACAACCTCAACATTGAAAAACAACAACAACCTCAACATAGAAAAACACCAACAAATTCAACCAAAACCTGAACATTGAAAAACACCAACAAATTCAACAACAACCTCAGCATTGAAAAACAACAGCAACCTCAACATTGAAAAAGACCAACAAATTCAACAACAACCTCAACATTGAAAAACAACAACAACCTCAACATTGAAAAACACCAACAAATTCAACAACAACTTCAACAATGAAAACACCAACAAATTCAACAACAACATCGACAATGAAAAACGCCATCAAATTCAACAACAACCTCAACATTGAAAAACAACAACAACCTCAACATTGAAAAACACCAGCGAATTCAACAACAACCTCAACATTGAAAAACACCAACAAATTCAACAACAACCTCAACATTGAAAAACACCAACAAATTCAACAACAACCTCAACATTGAAAAACAACAACAACCTCAACATTGAAAAATACGAACAAATTCAACACCAACCTCAACATTGAAAAACACGAACAAATTCAACAACAACCTCAACATTGAAAAGCAACAACAACCTCAAAATTCGAAAACACCAACAAATTCAGCAACAACCTCAACATTGAAAAACAACAACAACATCAAAATTCGAAAACACCAACAAATTCAACAACAACCTCAACATTGAAAAACACCAACAAATTCAACAACAACCTGAACATTGAAAAACAACAACAACCTCAACATTGAAAAACACCAACAAATTCAACAACAACTTCAACATTGAAAAAAACCAACAAATTCAACAACAACCTCGACATTGACAAACACCAACAAATTCAACAACAACGTCAACATTGAAAAACACCAACAAATTCAAAAACAACCTCAACATTTAAAACCGCCAACAAATTCAACCACGACCTCAACATTGAAAAACACCAACAAATTCAACAACAACCTCAACATTGAAAAACAACAACCTCAACATTGAAAAACACCAACAAATTCAACAACAACCTCAACATTGAAAAACAACAACAACCTCAACATAGAAAAACACCAACAAATTCAACAAAAACCTCAACATTGAAAAACAATAACAACCTCAACATTGAAAAACACCAACAAATTCAACAACAACTTCAACATTGAAAACACCAACAAATTCAACAACAACCTCGACATTGAAAAACGCCATCAAATTCATCAACAACCTCAACATTGAAAAACAACAACAACCTCAACATTGAAAAACACCAGCAAATTCAACAACAACCTCAACATTGAAAAACAGCAACAAATTCAACAACAACCTCAACATTGAAAAACACCAACAAATTCAACAACAACCTCAACATTGAAAAACACAAACAAATTCAACAACAACCTCAACATTGAAAAACAACAACAACCTCAACATTGAAAAACACCAACAAATTCAACATCAACCTCAACATTGAAAAACACAAACAAATTCAACAACAACCTCAATATTGAAAAACAACAACAACCTCAACATTGAAAAACACCAACAAATTCAACAACAACTTTAACATTGAAAACACCAACAAATTCAACAACAACCTCGACATTGAAAAACGCCATCAAATTCAACAACAACCTCAACATTGAAAAACACCAGCAAATTCAACAACAACCTCAACATTGAAAAACAACAACAACCTCAACATTGAAAAACACCAACAAATTCAACAACAACTTCAACATTGAAAAACACAAATTCTACAACAACCTCAACATTGAAAAACAAAAACAACCTCAACATTGAAAAACACCAACAAATTTAACAACAACCTCGACATTGAAAAACAACAACAACCTCAAAATTCGAAAACACCAACAAATTCAACAACAACCTCAACATTGAAAAACAGCAACCTCAACCTTAAAAAACACCAACAAATTCAACAGCAACCTCAACATTGAAAAACACCAACAAATTCAACAACAACCTCAACATTGAAAAACAACAACAACCTCAACATTGAAAAACAACAACAACCTCAACATTGAAAAACACCAACAAATTCAACAACAACCTCAAAATTGAAAAACACAAACAAATTCAACAACAACCTCAATTTTGAAAAGCAACAACAACCTCAACATTGAAAAACACCAACAAATTCAACAACAACCTCAACATTGAAAAACAACAACAACCTCAACATTGAAAAACACCAACAAATTCAACAATAACCTCAACATTGAAAAACAACAACAACCTCAACATTGAAAAACACCAACAAATTCAACAACAACCTCAACATTGAAAAACACCAAAAAATTCAGCAACAACCACAACATTGAAAAACACCAACAAATTCAACAACAACTTCAACATTGAAAATCAAAAACAACCTCAACATTGAAAAACACCAACAAATTCAACAACAACCTCAACATTGAAAAACACCAACAAATTCAACAACAACCTCAACATTGAAAAACAACAACAACCTCAACATTGAAAAATATGAACAAATTCAACACCAACCTCAACATTGAAAAACACCAACAAATTCAACAACAACCTCAACATTGAAAAACAACAACCTCAACATTGAAAAACACCAACAAATTCAACAACAACCTCAACATTGAAAAACAACAACAACCTCAACATAGAAAAACACCAACAAATTCAACAAAAACCTCAACATTGAAAAACAATAACAACCTCAACATTGAAAAACACCAACAAATTCAACAACAACTTCAACATTGAAAACACCAACAAATTCAACAACAACCTCGACATTGAAAAACGCCATCAAATTCATCAACAACCTCAACATTGAAAAACAACAACAACCTCAACATTGAAAAACACCAGCAAATTCAACAACAACCTCAACATTGAAAAACAGCAACAAATTCAACAACAACCTCAACATTGAAAAACACCAACAAATTCAACAACAACCTCAACATTGAAAAACACAAACAAATTCAACAACAACCTCAACATTGAAAAACAACAACAACCTCAACATTGAAAAACACCAACAAATTCAACATCAACCTCAACATTGAAAAACACAAACAAATTCAACAACAACCTCAATATTGAAAAACAACAACAACCTCAACATTGAAAAACACCAACAAATTCAACAACAACTTTAACATTGAAAACACCAACAAATTCAACAACAACCTCGACATTGAAAAACGCCATCAAATTCAACAACAACCTCAACATTGAAAAACACCAGCAAATTCAACAACAACCTCAACATTGAAAAACACCAACAAATTCAACAACAACCTCAACATTGAAAAACACCAACAAATTCAACAACAACCTCAACATTGAAAAACAACAACAACCTCAACATTGAAAAACACCAACAAATTCAACAACAACTTCAACATTGAAAAACACAAATTCTACAACAACCTCAACATTGAAAAACAAAAACAACCTCAACATTGAAAAACACCAACAAATTTAACAACAACCTCGACATTGAAAAACAACAACAACCTCAAAATTCGAAAACACCAACAAATTCAACAACAACCTCAACATTGAAAAACACCAACAAATTCAACAACAACCTCAACATTGAAAAACAACAACAACCTCAACATTGAAAAACAACAACAACCTCAACATTGAAAAACACCAACAAATTCAACAACAACCTCAAAATTGAAAAACACAAACAAATTCAACAACAACCTCAATTTTGAAAAGCAACAACAACCTCAACATTGAAAAACACCAACAAATTCAACAACAACCTCAACATTGAAAAACAACAACAACCTCAACATTGAAAAACACCAACAAATTCAACAATAACCTCAACATTGAAAAACAACAACAACCTCAACATTGAAAAACACCAACAAATTCAACAACAACCTCAACATTGAAAAACACCAAAAAATTCAGCAACAACCACAACATTGAAAAACACCAACAAATTCAACAACAACTTCAACATTGAAAATCAGAAACAACCTCAACATTGAAAAACACCAACAAATTCAACAACAACCTCAACATTGAAAAACACCAACAAATTCAACAACAACCTCAACATTGAAAAACAACAACAACCTCAACATTGAAAAATATGAACAAATTCAACACCAACCTCAACATTGAAAAACACCAACAAATTCAACAACAACCTCAACATTGAAAAGCAACAACAACCTCAAAATTCGAAAACACCAACAAATTCAACAACAACCTCAACATTGAAAAACAACAACATCAAAATTCGAAAACACCAACAAATTCAACAACAACCTCAACATTGAAAAACACCAACAAATTCAACAACAACCTCAACATTGAAAAACAACAACAACCTCAACATTGGAAAACACCAACAAATTCAACAACAACTTTAACATTGAAAAAAACCAACAAATTCAACAACAACCTCGACATTGAAAAACACCAACAAATTCAACAACAACCTCAACATTGAAAAACACCAACAAATTCAACAACAACCTCAACATTGAAAAACAACAACAACCTCAACCTTGAAAAACACCAACAAATTCAACAGCAACCTCAACATTGAAAAACACCAACAAATTCAACAACAACCTCAACATTGAAAAACACCAACAAATTCAACAACAACCTCAACATTAAAAAACAACAACAACCTCAACATAGAAAAACACCAACAAATTCAACCAAAACCTGAACATTGAAAAACACCAACAAATTCAACAACAACCTCAGCATTGAAAAACAACAGCAACCTCAACATTGAAAAAGACCAACAAATTCAACAACAACCTCAACATTGAAAAACAACAACAACCTCAACATTGAAAAACACCAACAAATTCAACAACAACTTCAACAATGAAAACACCAACAAATTCAACAACAACATCGACAATGAAAAACGCCATCAAATTCAACAACAACCTCAACATTGAAAAACAACAACAACCTCAACATTGAAAAACACCAGCGAATTCAACAACAACCTCAACATTGAAAAACACCAACAAATTCAACAACAACCTCAACATTGAAAAACACCAACAAATTCAACAACAACCTCAACATTGAAAAACAACAACAACCTCAACATTGAAAAATACGAACAAATTCAACACCAACCTCAACATTGAAAAACACGAACAAATTCAACAACAACCTCAACATTGAAAAGCAACAACAACCTCAAAATTCGAAAACACCAACAAATTCAACAACAACCTCAACATTGAAAAACAACAACAACATCAAAATTCGAAAACACCAACAAATTCAACAACAACCTCAACATTGAAAAACACCAACAAATTCAACAACAACCTGAAGATTGAAAAACAACAACAACCTCAACATTGAAAAACACCAACAAATTCAACAACAACTTCAACATTGAAAAAAACCAACAAATTCAACAACAACCTCGACATTGAAAAACACCAACAAATTCAACAACAACGTCAACATTGAAAAACACCAACAAATTCAAAAACAACCTCAACATTGAAAAACACCAACAAATTCAACAACAACCTCAACATTGAAAAACAACAACCTCAACATTGAAAAACACCAACAAATTCAACAACAACCTCAACATTGAAAAACAACAACAACCTCAACATAGAAAAACACCAACAAATTCAACAAAAACCTCAACATTGAAAAACAATAACAACCTCAACATTGAAAAACACCAACAAATTCAACAACAACTTCAACATTGAAAACACCAACAAATTCAACAACAACCTCGACATTGAAAAACGCCATCAAATTCATCAACAACCTCAACATTGAAAAACAACAACAACCTCAACATTGAAAAACACCAGCAAATTCAACAACAACCTCAACATTGAAAAACAGCAACAAATTCAACAACAACCTCAACATTGAAAAACACCAACAAATTCAACAACAACCTCAACATTGAAAAACACAAACAAATTCAACAACAACCTCAACATTGAAAAACAACAACAACCTCAACATTGAAAAACACCAACAAATTCAACATCAACCTCAACATTGAAAAACACAAACAAATTCAACAACAACCTCAATATTGAAAAACAACAACAACCTCAACATTGAAAAACACCAACAAATTCAACAACAACTTTAACATTGAAAACACCAACAAATTCAACAACAACCTCGACAATGAAATACGCCATCAAATTCAACAACAACCTCAACATTGAAAAACACCAGCAAATTCAACAACAACCTCAACATTGAAAAACACCAACAAATTCAACAACAACCTCAACATTGAAAAACACCAACAAATTCAACAACAACCTCAACATTGAAAAACAACAACAACCTCAACATTGAAAAACACCAACAAATTTAACAACAACCTCGACATTGAAAAACAACAACAACCTCAAAATTCGAAAACACCAACAAATTCAACAACAACCTCAACATTGAAAAACAACAACCTCAACCTTAAAAAACACCAACAAATTCAACAGCAACCTCAACATTGAAAAACAGCAGCAAATTCAACAACAACCTCAACATTGAAAAACAACAACAACCTCAACATTGAAAAACAACAACAACCTCAACATTGAAAAACACCAACAAATTCAACAACAACCTCAATATTGAAAAACAACAACAACCTCAACATTGAAAAACACCAACAAATTCAAGAACAACCTCAAAATTGAAAAACACCAACAAATTCAACAACAACCTCAATTTTGAAAAGCAACAACAACCTCAACATTGAAAAACACCAACAAATTCAACAACAACCTCAACATTGAAAAACAACAACAACCTCAACATTGAAAAACACCAACAAATTCAACAACAACCTCAACATTGAAAAACACCAACAAATTCAACAACAACCTCAACATTGAAAAACACAAACAAATTCAACCACAACCTCAATATTGAAAAACAACAACAACCTCAACATTGAAAAACACCAACAAATTCAACAACAACTTTAACATTGAAAACACCAACAAATTCAACAACAACCTCGACATTGAAAAACGCCATCAAATTCAACAACAACCTCAACATAGAAAAACACCAACAAATTCAACAACAACCTCAACATTGAAAAACAACAACAACCTCAACATTGAAAAACACCAACAAATTCAACAACAACTTCAACATTGAAAAACACAAACAAATTCTACAACAACCTCAACATTGAAAAACAACAACAACCTCAACATTGAAAAACACCAGCAAATTCAACAACAACCTCAACATTGAAAAACAGCAACAAATTCAACAACAACCTCAACATTGAAAAACACCAACAAATTCAACAACAACCTCAACATTGAAAAACACAAACAAATTCAACAACAACCTCAACATTGAAAAACAACAACAACCTCAACATTGAAAAACACCAACAAATTCAACATCAACCTCAACATTGAAAAACACAAACAAATTCAACAACAACCTCAATATTGAAAAACAACAACAACCTCAACATTGAAAAACACCAACAAATTCAACAACAACTTTAACATTGAAAACACCAACAAATTCAACAACAACCTCGACATTAAAAAACGCCATCAAATTCAACAACAACCTCAACATTGAAAAACACCAGCAAATTCAACAACAACCTCAACATTGAAAAACACCAACAAATTCAACAACAACCTCAACATTGAAAAACACCAACAAATTCAACAACAACCTCAACATTGAAAAACAACAACAACCTCAACATTGAAAAACACCAACAAATTCAACAACAACTTCAACATTGAAAAACACAAATTCTACAACAACCTCAACAATGAAAAACAACAACAACCTCAACATTGAAAAACACCAACAAATTTAACAACAACCTCGACATTGAAAAACAACAACAACCTCAAAATTCGAAAACACCAACAAATTCAACAACAACCTCAACATTGAAAAACAACAACCTCAACCTTAAAAAACACCAACAAATTCAACAGCAACCTCAACATTGAAAAACACCAACAAATTCAACAACAACCTCAACATTGACAAACAACAACAACCTCAACATTGAAAAACAACAACAACCTCAACATTGAAAAACACCAACAAATTCAACAACAACCTCAAAATTGAAAAACACAAACAAATTCAACAACAACCTCAATTTTGAAAAGCAACAACCTCAACATTGAAAAACACCAACAAATTCAACAACAACCTCAACATTGAAAAACAACAACAACCTCAACATTGAAAAACACCAACAAATTCAACAATAACCTCAACATTGAAAAACAACAACAACCTCAACATTGAAAAACACCAACAGATTCAACAACAACCTCAACATTGAAAAACACCAAAAAATTCAGCAACAACCACAACATTGAAAAACAACAACAACCTCAACATTGAAAAACACCAACAAATTCAACAACAACTTCAACATTGAAAATCAAAAACAACCTCAACATTGAAAAACACCAACAAATTCAACAACAACCTCAACATTGAAAAACACCAATAAATTCAACAACAACCTCAACATTGAAAAACAACAACAACCTCAACATTGAAAAATATGAACAAATTCAACACCTACCTCAACATTGAAAAACACCAACAAATTCAACAACAACCTCAACATTGAAAAGCAACAACAACCTCAAAATTCGAAAACACCAACAAATTCAACAACAACCTCAACATTGAAAAACAACAACAACATCAAAATTCGAAAACACCAACAAATTCAACAACAACCTCAACATTCAAAAACACCAACAAATTCAACAACAACCTCAACATTGAAAAACAACAACAACCTCAACATTGGAAAACACCAACAAATTCAACAACAACTTCAACATTGAAAAAAACCAACAAATTCAACAACAACCTCGACATTGAAAAACACCAACAAATTCAACAACAACCTCAACATTGAAAAACACCAACAAATTCAACAACAACCTCAACATTGAAAAACAACAACAACCTCAACCTTGAAAAACACCAACAAATTCAACAGCAACCTCAACATTGAAAAACACCAACAAATTCAACAACAACCTCAACATTGAAAAACACCAACAAATTCAACAACAACCTCAACATTGAAAAACAACAACAACCTCAACATAGAAAAACACCAACAAATTCAACCAAAACCTGAACATTGAAAAACACCAACAAATTCAACAACAACCTCAGCATTGAAAAACAACAGCAACCTCAACATTGAAAAACACCAACAAATTCAACAACAACCTCAACATTGAAAAACAACAACAACCTCAACATTGAAAAACACCAACAAATTCAACAACAACATCAACAATGAAAACACCAACAAATTCAACAACAACATCGACAATGAAAAACGCCATCAAATTCAACAACAACCTCAACATTGAAAAACAACAACCTCAACATTGAAAAACACCAGCGAATTCAACAACAAGCTCAACATTGAAAAACACCAACAAATTCAACAACAACCTCAACATTGAAAAACACCAACAAATTCAACAACAACCTCAACATTGAAAAACAACAACAACCTCAACATTGAAAAATACGAACAAATTCAACACCAACCTCAACATTGAAAAACACGAACAAATTCAACAACAACCTCAACATTGAAAAGCAACAACAACCTCAAAATTCGAAAACACCAACAAATTCAACAACAACCTCAACATTGAAAAACAACAACAACATCAAAATTCGAAAACACCAACAAATTCAACAACAACCTCAACATTGAAAAACACCAACAAATTCAACAACAACCTGAACATTGAAAAACAACAACAACCTCAACATTGAAAAACACCAACAAATTCTACAACAACTTCAACATTGAAAAAAACCAACAAATTCAACAACAACCTCGACATTGAAAAACACCAACAAATTCAACAACAACGTCAACATTGAAAAACACCAACAAATTCAAAAACAACCTCAACATTTAAAACCGCCAACAAATTCAACCACGACCTCAACATTGAAAAACACCAACAAATTCAACAACAACCTCAACATTGAAAAACAACAACCTCAACATTGAAAAACACCAACAAATTCAACAACAACCTCAACATTGAAAAACAACAACAACCTCAACATAGAAAAACACCAACAAATTCAACAAAAACCTCAACATTGAAAAACAATAACAACCTCAACATTGAAAAACACCAACAAATTCAACAACAACTTCAACATTGAAAACACCAACAAATTCAACAACAACCTCGACATTGAAAAACGCCATCAAATTCATCAACAACCTCAACATTGAAAAACAACAACAACCTCAACATTGAAAAACACCAGCAAATTCAACAACAACCTCAACATTGAAAAACAGCAACAAATTCAACAACAACTTCAACATTGAAAACACCAACAAATTCAACAACAACCTCGACATTGAAAAACGCCATCAAATTCAACAACAACCTCAACATTGAAAAACAACAACAACCTCAACATTGAAAAACACCAGCAAATTCAACAACAACCTCAACATTGAAAAACAGCAACAAATTCAACAACAAACTCAACATTGAAAAACACCAACAAATTCAACAACAACCTCAACATTGAAAAACACAAACAAATTCAACAACAACCTCAACATTGAAAAACAACAACAACCTCAACATTGAAAAACACCAACAAATTCAACAACAACCTCAACATTGAAAAACACAAACAAATTCAACAACAACCTCAATATTGAAAAACAACAACAACCTCAATATTGAAAAACACCAACAAATTCAACAACAACTTTAACATTGAAAACACCAACAAATTCAACAACAACCTGGACATTGAAAAACGCCATCAAATTCAACAACAACCTCAACATTGAAAAACACCAGCAAATTCAACAACAACCTCAACATTGAAAAACACCAACAAATTCAACAACAACCTCAACATTGAAAAACACCAACAAATTCAACAACAACCTCAACATTGAAAAACAACAACAACCTCAACATTGAAAAACACCAACAAATTCAACAACAACTTCAACATTGAAAAACACAAACAAATTCTACAACAACCTCAACATTGAAAAACAACAACAACCTCAACATTGAAAAACACCAACAAATTTAACAACAACCTCGACATTGAAAAACAACAACAACCTCAAAATTCGAAAACACCAACAAATTCAACAACAACCTCAACATTGAAAAACAACAACCTCAACCTTAAAAAACACCAACAAATTCAACAGCAACCTCAACATTGAAAAACACCAACAAATTCAACAACGACCTCAACATTGAAAAACAACAACAACCTCACCATTGAAAAACAATAACAACCTCAACATTGAAAAACACCAACAAATTCAACAACAACTTCAACATTGAAAACACCAACAAATTCAACAACAACCTCGACATTGAAAAACGCCATCAAATTCATCAACAACCTCAACATTGAAAAACAACAACAACCTCAACATTGAAAAACACCAGCAAATTCAACAACAACCTCAACATTGAAAAACAGCAACAAATTCAACAACAACTTCAACATTGAAAACACCAACAAATTCAACAACAACCTCGACATTGAAAAACGCCATCAAATTCAACAACAACCTCAACATTGAAAAACAACAACAACCTCAACATTGAAAAACACCAGCAAATTCAACAACAACCTCAACATTGAAAAACAGCAACAAATTCAACAACAAACTCAACATTGAAAAACACCAACAAATTCAACAACAACCTCAACATTGAAAAACACAAACAAATTCAACAACAACCTCAACATTGAAAAACAACAACAACCTCAACATTGAAAAACACCAACAAATTCAACAACAACCTCAACATTGAAAAACAGAAACAAATTCAACAACAACCTCAATATTGAAAAACAACAACAACCTCAATATTGAAAAACACCAACAAATTCAACAACAACTTTAACATTGAAAACACCAACAAATTCAACAACAACCTGGACATTGAAAAACGCCATCAAATTCAACAACAACCTCAACATTGAAAAACACCAGCAAATTCAACAACAACCTCAACATTGAAAAACACCAACAAATTCAACAACAACCTCAACATTGAAAAACACCAACAAATTCAACAACAACCTCAACATTGAAAAACAACAACAACCTCAACATTGAAAAACACCAACAAATTCAACAACAACTTCAACATTGAAAAACACAAACAAATTCTACAACAACCTCAACATTGAAAAACAACAACAACCTCAACATTGAAAAACACCAACAAATTTAACAACAACCTCGACATTGAAAAACAACAACAACCTCAAAATTCGAAAACACCAACAAATTCAACAACAACCTCAACATTGAAAAACAACAACCTCAACCTTAAAAAACACCAACAAATTCAACAGCAACCTCAACATTGAAAAACACCAACAAATTCAACAACGACCTCAACATTGAAAAACAACAACAACCTCACCATTGAAAAACAACAACAACCTCAACATTGAAAAACACCAACAAATTCAACAACAACCTCAAAATTGAAAAACACAAACAAATTCAACAACAACCTCAATTTTGAAAAGCAACAACAACCTCAACATTGAAAAACACCAAAAAATTCAACAACAACCTCAACATTGAAAAACAACAACAACCTCAACATTGAAAAACACCAACAAATTCAACAATAACCTCAACATTGAAAAACAACAACAACCTCAACATTGAAAAACACCAACAAATTCAACAACAACCTCAGCATTGAAAAACACCAAGAAATTCAGCAACAACCTCAACATTGAAAAACAACAACAACCTCAACATTGAAAAACACCAACAAATTCAACAACAACTTCAACATTGAAAATCAACAACAACCTCAACATTGAAAAACACCAACAAATTCAAAAACAACCTGAACATTTAAAACCGCCAACAAATTCAACCACGACCTCAACATTGAAAAACACCAACAAATTCAACAACAACCTCAACATTGAAAAACAACAACCTCAACATTGAAAAACACCAACAAATTCAACAACAACCTCAACATTGAAAAACAACAACAAATTCAACATTGAAAAACACCAACAAATTCAACAACAACCTCAACATTGAAAAACAGCAACAAATTCAACAACAACCTCAACATTGAAAAACAGCAACAAATTCAACAACAACCTCAACATTGAAAAACACAAACAAATTCAACAACAACCTCAACATTGAAAAAACAACAACAACCTCAACATTGAAAAACACCAACAAATTCAACAACAACCTCAACATTGAAAAACACAAACAAATTCAACAACAACCTCAATATTGAAAAACAACAACAACCTCAACATTGAAAAAACACCAACAAATTCCACAACAACCTCAACATTGAAAAACACAAACAAATTCAACAACAACCTCAACATTGAAAAACAACAACAACCTCAGCATTGAAAAAACACCAACAAATTTCACAACAACCTCAACATTGAAAAACAACAACAACCTCAAAATTCGAAAACACCAACAAATTCAACAACAACCTGAACATTGAAAAACAACAACCTCAACCTTGAAAAACACCAACGAATTCAACAGCAACCTCAACATTGAAAAACATCAACAAATTCAACAACAACCTCAACATTGAAAAACAACAACAACCTCAACATTGAAAAACAACAACAACCTCAACATTGAAAAACACCAACAAATTCAACAACAACCTCAAAATTGAAAAACACAAACAAATTCAACAACAACCTCAATTTTGAAAAGCAACAACAACCTCAACATTGAAAAACACCAACAAATTCAACAACAACCTCAACATTGAAAAACAACAACAACCTCAACATTGAAAAACACCAACAAATTCAACAACAACCTCAACATTGAAAAACACCAACAAAATTCAACAACAACCTCAACATTGAAAAACACAAACAAATTCAACAACAACCTCAACATTGAAAAACAACAACAACCTCAACATTGAAAAACACCAACATATTCAACAACAACCTCAACATTGAAAAACACAAACAAATTCAACAACAACCTCAATATTGAAAAACAACAACAACCTCAACATTGAAAAACACCAACAAATTCAACAACAACTTTAACATTGAAAGCACCAACAAATTCAACAACAACCTCGACATTGAAAAACGCCATCAAATTCAACAACAACCTCAACATTGAAAAACACCAGCAAATTCAACAACAACCTCAACATTGAAAAACACCAACAAATTCAACAACAACCTCAACATTGAAAAAACACCAACAAATTCAACAACAACCTCAACATTGAAAAACAACAACAACCTCAACATTGAAAAACACCAACAAAATCAACAACAACTTCAACATTGAAAAACACAAACAAATTCTACAACAACCTCAACATTGAAGAACAACAACAACCTCAACATTGAAAAACACCAACAAATTTAACAACAACCTCGACATTGAAAAACAACAACAACCTCAAAATTCGAAAACACCAACAAATTCAACAACAACCTCAACATTGAAAAACAACAACCTCAACCTTAAAAAACACCAACAAATTCAACAGCAACCTCAACATTGAAAAACACCAACAAATTCAACAACAACCTCAACATTGAAAAACAACAACAACCTCAACATTGAAAAACAACAACAACCTCAACATTGAAAAACACC
>JANJGN010003368.1:0-12500 GCA_026770705.1 Isurus oxyrinchus
AGGGTTAGGGTTAGGGGTGAGGGTTAGGGTTAGGGGTTAGGTTAGGGTTAGACCGTTAGGGTAAGGGTTAGGGTTTGGTGTTAGGGGTTAGGGTTAGTGTTAGGGTTAGGGTTAGGGGTTAGGGTTAGGGTTAGGGTTAGGGTTAGTGATAGGGTTAGGGGTTAGGGTTAGGGTTAGGGTTAGGGTTCGGTTAGGGGTTATGGTTAGGGTTAGGGTTAGGGTTAGGGGTAGGGGTTAGGGTTAGGGTTAGGGTTAGGGTTAGGGTTAGGTTTAGAGGTTAGGGTTAGGGTAGATGTGGTGGTTCGGTCTATAGTTAGGGTTTGGGTTAGGGTTGGGTTAGGGTTAGGGTAGATGTGGTGGTTCGGTCTATAGTTAGGGTTTGGGTTAGGGTTGGGTTTTAGGGTTAGGGTAGATGTGGTGGTTCGGGTCCTATAGTTAGGGTTTGGGTTTGGGTTAGGGGTGAGTTAGGGTTAGGGTAGATGTTCTGGTTCGGTCTATAGTTAGGGTTTGGGTTAGGGTTGGGTTTAGGGTTAGGGTAGATGTGGTGGTTCGGTCTATAGTTAGGGTTTGGGTTAGGGTTGGGTTTAGCGTTAGGGTGGGTAGATTATCTGGTTCGGTCTATAGTTAGGGTTTGGGTTAGGGTTGGGTTTAGGGTTAGGGTAGATGTGGTGGTTCGGTCTATAGTTAGGGTTTGGGTTAGGGTTGGGTTTAGGGTTAGGGTAGATGTTCTGGTTCGGTCTATAGTTAGGGTTTGGGTTAGGGTTGGGTTTAGGGTTAGGGTAGATGTGGTGGTTCGGTCTATAGTTAGGGTTTGGGTTAGGGTTGGGTTTAGCGTTAGGGTAGATTATCTGGTTCGGTCTATAGTTAGGGTTTGGGTTAGGGTTGGGTTTAGGGTTAGGGTAGATGTGGTGGTTCGGTCTATAGTTAGGGTTTGGGTTAGGGTTGGGTTTAGCGTTAGGGTTAGGGTTGGGTTAGACATATTTTCAGGCTTAGTGGTTATGGTTAGGCATAGCGTTAGGGTTAGAGGTTAGGGTTCGTTTTAGGGGCTCGGGGTCAGGGTTAGTGACTCAGGGTCAGGGTCAGGGTCTCAGGGTTAGGGTTAGGGTCTCGGTGTCAGGGTTAGGGGCTCGGTGTCAGGGTTAGGGGCTCGGTGTCAGGGTCAGGGTCTCGGGGTTAGGGTTAGCCTCTCGGTGTCAGGGTTAGGGGCTCAGGGTCAGGGTTAGGGACTCAGGGTCATGTTTAGGGGCTCCGGGTCAGGGTTAGGGTTAGGGGCTCGGGGTCAGGGTTAGGGTCTCGGTGTCAGGGTCAGGGTCTCGGGGTCAGGGTCAGGGTCTCGGGGTCAGGGTCAGGGTCTCGGTGTCAGGTTTAGGGGCTCAGGGTCAGGGTTAGGGGCTCGGGGTCAAGGTTAGGGTGAGGGTCTCGGGTCAGGGTTAGGGGCTCAGGGTCAGGGTTAGGGTTAGGGGCTTGGGGTCAGGGTTAGGGTCTCGGGGTCAGGGTTAGGGTCTCAGGGTCAGGGTCAAGGTTAGGGGCTCGGGGTCAGGGCCTCGGGGTCAGGGTCAGTGTGTCGGGGTCAGGGTCAGTGGGTCGGGGTCAGGGTTTGGGGCTCAGGGTCAGGGTCAGGGGGTCGGGGTCAGGGTCAGGGTTAGAGTCTCGGTGTCAGGGTTAGGGGCTCGGGCTCAGGGTTAGGGGCTCGGGGTCAGGGTCAGGGTCAGGGTTAGGGGCTCAGGGACAGGGTCAGGGTCTCGGGGTCAGGGTCAGGGTCTTGGGGTCAGGGGTAGGGGCTCGGGGTCAGGGTTAGGGGCTCAGGGACAGGATTAGGGTCTCGGAGCCAGGGTCAGGGTCTCGGGGTTAGGGTGAGGGTTAGGGGCTCAGGGTCAGGGTTAGGGTCTCGGGGTCAGGGTTAGGGTCTCGGGGTCAGGGTCCGATTTAGGGTCTCAGGGTTAGGGTCAGGGTTAGGGGCTCAGGGTCAGGGTTAGGGGCTCAGGGTCATGGTTAGGGTCTCGGGGTCATGGTTAGGGGCTCAGGGTCAGGGTTAGGGGCTCGGGGTCAGGGTTAGGGGCTCAGGGTCAGGATTAGGGTTAGGGGCTCGGGTTCAGGGTTAGGTTCTCAGGGTCAGGGTCAGTGTTAGGATCTCGGGGTCAGGGTCAGGGTCTCGGAATCAGGGTTAGGGGCTCAGTGTCAGGGGTTCGGGGTCAGGGTTAGGGGCTCGGGGTCAGGGTCAGTGTTAGGATCTCGGGGTCAGGGTCAGGGTCTCGGAATCAGGGTTAGGGTCTCGGGGTCAGGATTAGGGTCTCGGGGTCAGGGTTAGGGCCTCAGTGTCAGGGTTAGGGTCTCGGGGTCAGGGTTAGGGTCTCGGGGTCAGGATTAGGGGCTCAGTGTCAGGGTTAGAGCCTCAGGGTCAGGGACAGGATTAGGGGCTCGGGGTCAGGGGCTCGGGGTCAGGGTCAGGGGGTCGGGGCCAGGGTCAGTGGGTTGGGGTCAGGGTTAGGGGCTCAGGGTCAGGGTCAGGATCAGGGGCTCGGGGACAGGAGCTCGGAGTCAGGGTTAGGGTCTCGGGGGTCAGGATCAGGGTTAGGGGTTCGGGGTCAGGGTCAGGGCCTCGGGGTCAGGGTCAGTGGGTCGGGGTCAGGGTTAGGGGCTCGGGGTGAGGGTTAGGGGCTCAGGGTAAGGGTGACAGGCTCAGGGTCAGGATCAGGGTTAGGGGCTCGGGGTCAGAGTCAGCGGCTCGGGGTCAGGGTCAGTGGGTCGGGGTCAGGGTCAGTGGGTCGGTGTCAGGGTCAGGGTCAGGGGCTCGGGGTCAGGGGTTCAGGGTCAGGGTTAGGGGCTCAGGGTCAGGGTCAGGTTCTCGGTGTCAGGGTTAGCGGCTCGGGGTCAGGGTTAGCGGCTCGGGGTCAGGGTTAGGGGCTCGGGGTCAGGGTCGGGGTTATGGGCTCAGGGTCAGGATCAAGGTTAGGGGCTCGGGGTCAGGGTTAGGGTCTCGGGGTCAGGGTCAGGGGCTCGGGGTCTCGGGGTCAGGGTTAGGGTCTCGGGATCAGGGTCAGGGGCTCAGGGTTAGGGTCAGTGGGCCGGGGTCAGGGTCGGGGTTAGGGGCTCAGGGTCAGGATCAAGGTTAGGGGCTCGGGGTCAGGGTTAGGGTCTCGGGGTCAGGGTCAGGGGCTCGGGGTCAGGGTCGGGGTCTCGGGGTCAGGGTTAGGGTCTCGGGATCAGGGTCAGTGGGTCGGGGTCAGGGTCGGGGTTAGGGTCTCAGGGTCAGGGTCAGGGGCTCAGGGTCAGGGTCAGGATTAGGGTCTCGGAGTCAGGGGCTCGGGGTCAGGTTCAGGGGCTCGGGGTCAGGGACAGGATCTCGGGGTCAGGGTCAGGGTTAGGGGCTCGGGGTCAGGGGCTCGGGGTCAGGTTCAGGGGCTCGGGGTCAGGGACAGGATCTCGGGGTCAGGGTCAGGGTTAGGGGCTCGGGGTCAGGGGCTCGGGGTCAGGTTCAGGGGCTCGGGGGTCAGGGACAGGATCTCAGGGTCAGGGTTAGGGTTAGGGTCTCGGGGTTAGGGTTAGGGTCTCGGGGTCAGGGTTAGGGTTAGGGTCTCGGGGTCAGGGTCAGGGTTAGGGGCTCGGGGTCAGGGGCTCGGGGTCAGGTTCAGGGGCTCGGGGTCAGGGACAGGATCTCAGGGTCAGGGTTAGGGTTAGGGTCTCGGGGTTAGGGTTAGGGTCTCGGGGTCAGGGTTAGGGGCTCGGGATCAGGGTTAGGGTTAGGGTCTCGGGGTCAGGGTTAGGGGCTCGGGATCAGGGGCTCGGGGTCAGGTTCGGGGTCAGGTTCGGGGTTAGGGTCGGGGTCAGTGTCAGGGTTACGGGCTCAGGGTCAGGTTTAGGGTCTCGGGGTCAGTGTCAGGGTTAGGGTCTCAGGGTCAAGGTTAGGGGCTCGGGGTCAGGTTCGGGGTTAGGGGCTCGGGGTCAAGGTTAGGGTCTCGGGGTCAGTGTCAGGGTTAGGGTCTCAGGGTCAAGGTTAGGGTCTCGGGGTCAGGTTCGGGGTTAGGGGCTCGGGGTCAGGGTCAGGGTTAGGGGCTCGGGGTCAGGGTCAGGGTTAGGGGCTCGGGGTCAGGGTCAGGGTTAGGGGCTCGGGGTCAGGGGCTCGAGGTCAAGGTCAGGAGATTGGGGTCAGGGTCAGTGGGTTGGGGTTAGGGTTATGGGCTCAGGGTCAGGGTCAGGGTTAGGGGCTTGGGGTCAGGGGCTCGGGGTCAGGGTTAGGGGCTCGGGGTCAGGGTCAGGGTTAGGGGCTCAGGGTCAAGGTTAGGGTCTCGGGGTCAGGTTCGGGGTTAGGGGCTCGGGGTCAGGGTCAGGGTTAGGGGCTCGGGGTCAGGGTTAGGGTTAGGGTCTCAGGGTCAAGGTTAGGGTCTCGGGGTCAGGTTCGGGGTTAGGGGCTCGGGGTCAGGGTCAGGGTTAGGGGCTCGGGGTCAGGGTCAGGGTTAGGGGCTCGGGGTCAGGGTTAGGGGCTCGGGGTCAGGGTTGGGGTTAGGGTCTTGGGGTCAGGGTCAGGGGCTCAGGGTCAGGGTCAGGATTAGGGTCTCGGAGTCAGGGGCTCAGCGTCAGGTTCAGGGGCTCAGCGTCAGGGTTAGGGGCTCGGGGTCAGGGGCTCAAGGTCAAGGTCAGGAGATTGGGGTCAGGGTCAGTGGGTTGGGGTTAGGGTTATGGGCTCAGGGTCAGGGTCAGGGTTAGGGGCTTGGGGTCAGGGGCTCGGGGTCAGGGTTAGGGGCTCAGGGTCAGGGTCAGGGTTAGGGGCTCGGGGTCAGGGTTAGGGGCTCAGGGTCAGGGTCAGGGTTAGGGGCTCGGGGTCAGGGTTAGGGGCTCAGGGTCAGGGTCAGGGTCAGGGGCTCGGGGTCAGGGTTAGGGGCTCAGGGTCAGGGTCAGGGTTAGGGGCTCGGGGTCAGGGTTAGGGGCTCAGGGTCAGGGTCAGGGTCAGGGGCTCGGGGTCAGGGTTAGGGGCTCAGGGTCAGGGTCAGGGTTAGGGGCTCGGGGTCAGGGTTAGGGGCTCAGGGTCAGGGTCAGGGTTAGGGGCTCAGGGTCAGGGTCAGGGTTAGGGGCTCGGGGTCAGGGTCAGGGTTAGGGGCTCAGGGTCAGGGTCAGGGTTAGGGGCTCGGGGTCAGGGTCAGGGTTAGGGGCTCGGGGTCAGGGTCAGGGTTAGGGGCTTGGGGTCAGGGTTAAGGTCTCGGGGTCAGGGTTAGGGTCTCGGGGTCAGGGTTAGGGGCTCAGGGTCAGGGTCAGGGTTAGGGGCTCGGGGTCAGGGTTAGGGGCTCAGGGTCAGGGTCAGGGTTAGGGGCTCGGGGTCAGGGTTAGGGGCTCAGGGTCAGGGTCAGGGTCTCGGTGTCAGGGTCAGGGGCTTGGGGTCAGGGTTAAGGTCTCGGGGTCAGGGTTAGGGTCTCGGGGTCAGGGTCAGGGTTAGGGGCTTGGGGTCAGGGTTAAGGTCTCGGGGTCAGGGTTAGGGTCTCGGGGTCAGGGTTAGGGGCTCAGGGTCAGGGTCAGGGTTAGGGGCTCGGGGTCAGGGTTAGGGGCTCAGGGTCAGGGTCAGGGTTAGGGGCTCGGGGTCAGGGTTAGGGGCTCAGGGTCAGGGTCAGGGTTAGGGGCTCGGGGTCAGGGTTAGGGGCTCAGGGTCAGGATCAGGGTTAGGGGCTCAGGGTCAGGGTCAGGGTTAGGGGCTCGGGGTCAGGGTTAGGGGCTCAGGGTCAGGATCAGGGTTAGGGGCTCAGGGTCAGGATCAGGGTTAGGGGCTCAGGGTCAGGGTCAGGGTTAGGGGCTCAGGGTCAGGGTCAGGGTTAGGGGCTCAGGGTCAGGGTCAGGGTTAGGGGCTCAGGGTCAGGGTCAGGGTTAGGGGCTCAGGGTCAGGGTCAGGGTTAGGGGCTCGGGGTCAGGGTCAGGGTTAGGGGCTCAGGGTCAGGGTCAGGGTTAGGGGCTCAGGGTCAGGGTCAGGGTTAGGGGCTCGGGGTCAGGGTCAGGGTTAGGGGCTCGGGGTCAGGGTCAGGGTTAGGGGCTTGGGGTCAGGGTTAAGGTCTCGGGGTCAGGGTCTCGGTGTCAGGGTCAGGGTCAGGGTTAGGGGCTCGGGGTCAGGGTTAGGGGCTCAGGGTCAGGGTCAGGGTTAGGGGCTCGGGGTCAGGGTTAGGGGCTCAGGGTCAGGGTCAGGGTCTCGGTGTCAGGGTCAGGGGCTTGGGGTCAGGGTTAGCGGCTCGGGGTCAGGGTTAGGGTCTCCGGGTCAGGGTCGGTGGGCTGGGGTCAGGGTCAGGGTTAGGGGCTCGGGGTCAGGGGCTCAGGGTCAGGGTCAGGATTAGGGGCTCAGTGTCAGGGTTAGAGCCTCAGGGTCAGGGACAGGATTAGGGGCTCGGGGTCAGGGGCTCGGGGTCAGGGTCAGGGGGTCGGGGCCAGGGTCAGTGGGTTGGGGTCAGGGTTAGGGGCTCAGGGTCAGGGTCAGGATCAGGGGCTCGGGGACAGGAGCTCGGAGTCAGGGTTAGGGTCTCGGGGTCAGGATCAGGGTTAGGGGTTCGGGGTCAGGGTCAGGGCCTCGGGGTCAGGGTCAGTGGGTCGGGGTCAGGGTTAGGGGCTCGGGGTGAGGGTTAGGGGCTCAGGGTAAGGGTGACAGGCTCAGGGTCAGGATCAGGGTTAGGGGCTCGGGGTCAGAGTCAGCGGCTCGGGGTCAGGGTCAGTGGGTCGGGGTCAGGGTCAGTGGGTCGGTGTCAGGGTCAGGGTCAGGGGCTCGGGGTCAGGGGTTCAGGGTCAGGGTTAGGGGCTCAGGGTCAGGGTCAGGTTCTCGGTGTCAGGGTTAGCGGCTCGGGGTCAGGGTTAGCGGCTCGGGGTCAGGGTTAGGGGCTCGGGGTCAGGGTCGGGGTTATGGGCTCAGGGTCAGGATCAAGGTTAGGGGCTCGGGGTCAGGGTTAGGGTCTCGGGGTCAGGGTCAGGGGCTCGGGGTCTCGGGGTCAGGGTTAGGGTCTCGGGATCAGGGTCAGGGGCTCAGGGTTAGGGTCAGTGGGCCGGGGTCAGGGTCGGGGTTAGGGGCTCAGGGTCAGGATCAAGGTTAGGGGCTCGGGGTCAGGGTTAGGGTCTCGGGGTCAGGGTCAGGGGCTCGGGGTCAGGGTCGGGGTCTCGGGGTCAGGGTTAGGGTCTCGGGATCAGGGTCAGTGGGTCGGGGTCAGGGTCGGGGTTAGGGTCTCAGGGTCAGGGTCAGGGGCTCAGGGTCAGGGTCAGGATTAGGGTCTCGGAGTCAGGGGCTCGGGGTCAGGTTCAGGGGCTCGGGGTCAGGGACAGGATCTCGGGGTCAGGGTCAGGGTTAGGGGCTCGGGGTCAGGGGCTCGGGGTCAGGTTCAGGGGCTCGGGGTCAGGGACAGGATCTCGGGGTCAGGGTCAGGGTTAGGGGCTCGGGGTCAGGGGCTCGGGGTCAGGTTCAGGGGCTCGGGGTCAGGGACAGGATCTCAGGGTCAGGGTTAGGGTTAGGGTCTCGGGGTTAGGGTTAGGGTCTCGGGGTCAGGGTTAGGGTTAGGGTCTCGGGGTCAGGGTCAGGGTTAGGGGCTCGGGGTCAGGGGCTCGGGGTCAGGTTCAGGGGCTCGGGGTCAGGGACAGGATCTCAGGGTCAGGGTTAGGGTTAGGGTCTCGGGGTTAGGGTTAGGGTCTCGGGGTCAGGGTCAGGGTTAGGGTCTCGGGGTCAGGGTTAGGGTTAGGGTCTCGGGGTCAGGGTTAGGGGCTCGGGATCAGGGTTAGGGTTAGGGTCTCGGGGTCAGGGTTAGGGGCTCGGGATCAGGGGCTCGGGGTCAGGTTCGGGGTCAGGTTCGGGGTTAGGGTCGGGGTCAGTGTCAGGGTTACGGGCTCAGGGTCAGGTTTAGGGTCTCGGGGTCAGTGTCAGGGTTAGGGTCTCAGGGTCAAGGTTAGGGGCTCGGGGTCAGGTTCGGGGTTAGGGGCTCGGGGTCAAGGTTAGGGTCTCGGGGTCAGTGTCAGGGTTAGGGTCTCAGGGTCAAGGTTAGGGTCTCGGGGTCAGGTTCGGGGTTAGGGGCTCGGGGTCAGGGTCAGGGTTAGGGGCTCGGGGTCAGGGTCAGGGTTAGGGGCTCGGGGTCAGGGTTAGGGGCTCGGGGTCAGGGTTGGGGTTAGGGTCTTGGGGTCAGGGTCAGGGGCTCAGGGTCAGGGTCAGGATTAGGGTCTCGGAGTCAGGGGCTCAGCGTCAGGTTCAGGGGCTCAGCGTCAGGGTTAGGGGCTCGGGGTCAGGGGCTCGAGGTCAAGGTCAGGAGATTGGGGTCAGGGTCAGTGGGTTGGGGTTAGGGTTATGGGCTCAGGGTCAGGGTCAGGGTTAGGGGCTTGGGGTCAGGGGCTCGGGGTCAGGGTTAGGGGCTCGGGGTCAGGGTCAGGGTTAGGGGCTCAGGGTCAAGGTTAGGGTCTCGGGGTCAGGTTCGGGGTTAGGGGCTCGGGGTCAGGGTCAGGGTTAGGGGCTCGGGGTCAGGGTTAGGGGCTCGGGGTCAGGGTTGGGGTTAGGGTCTTGGGGTCAGGGTCAGGGGCTCAGGGTCAGGGTCAGGATTAGGGTCTCGGAGTCAGGGGCTCAGCGTCAGGTTCAGGGGCTCAGCGTCAGGGTTAGGGGCTCGGGGTCAGGGGCTCAAGGTCAAGGTCAGGAGATTGGGGTCAGGGTCAGTGGGTTGGGGTTAGGGTTATGGGCTCAGGGTCAGGGTCAGGGTTAGGGGCTTGGGGTCAGGGGCTCGGGGTCAGGGTTAGGGGCTCAGGGTCAGGGTCAGGGTTAGGGGCTCGGGGTCAGGGTTAGGGGCTCAGGGTCAGGGTCAGGGTTAGGGGCTCGGGGTCAGGGTTAGGGGCTCAGGGTCAGGGTCAGGGTCAGGGGCTCGGGGTCAGGGTTAGGGGCTCAGGGTCAGGGTCAGGGTTAGGGGCTCGGGGTCAGGGTTAGGGGCTCAGGGTCAGGGTCAGGGTTAGGGGCTCAGGGTCAGGGTCAGGGTTAGGGGCTCGGGGTCAGGGTCAGGGTTAGGGGCTCAGGGTCAGGGTCAGGGTTAGGGGCTCGGGGTCAGGGTCAGGGTTAGGGGCTCGGGGTCAGGGTCAGGGTTAGGGGCTTGGGGTCAGGGTTAAGGTCTCGGGGTCAGGGTTAGGGTCTCGGGGTCAGGGTTAGGGGCTCAGGGTCAGGGTCAGGGTTAGGGGCTCGGGGTCAGGGTTAGGGGCTCAGGGTCAGGGTCAGGGTTAGGGGCTCGGGGTCAGGGTTAGGGTTAGGGGCTTGGGGTCAGGGTTAAGGTCTCGGGGTCAGGGTTAGGGTCTCGGGGTCAGGGTTAGGGGCTCAGGGTCAGGGTCAGGGTTAGGGGCTCGGGGTCAGGGTTAGGGGCTCAGGGTCAGGGTCAGGGTCTCGGTGTCAGGGTCAGGGGCTTGGGGTCAGGGTTAAGGTCTCGGGGTCAGGGTTAGGGTCTCGGGGTCAGGGTCAGGGTTAGGGGCTTGGGGTCAGGGTTAAGGTCTCGGGGTCAGGGTTAGGGTCTCGGGGTCAGGGTTAGGGGCTCAGGGTCAGGGTCAGGGTTAGGGGCTCGGGGTCAGGGTTAGGGGCTCAGGGTCAGGGTCAGGGTTAGGGGCTCGGGGTCAGGGTTAGGGGCTCAGGGTCAGGATCAGGGTTAGGGGCTCAGGGTCAGGGTCAGGGTTAGGGGCTCAGGGTCAGGGTCAGGGTTAGGGGCTCAGGGTCAGGGTCAGGGTTAGGGGCTCGGGGTCAGGGTCAGGGTTAGGGGCTCAGGGTCAGGGTCAGGGTTAGGGGCTCGGGGTCAGGGTCAGGGTTAGGGGCTTGGGGTCAGGGTTAAGGTCTCGGGGTCAGGGTTAGGGGCTCAGGGTCAGGGTCAGGGTTAGGGGCTCGGGGTCAGGGTTAGGGGCTCAGGGTCAGGGTCAGGGTTAGGGGCTCGGGGTCAGGGTTAGGGGCTCAGGGTCAGGGTCAGGGTCTCGGTGTCAGGGTCAGGGGCTTGGGGTCAGGGTTAGCGGCTCGGGGTCAGGGTCAGGGGCTCGGGGTCTCGGGGTCAGGGTTAGGGTCTCGGGATCAGGGTCAGGGGCTCAGGGTTAGGGTCAGTGGGCCGGGGTCAGGGTCGGGGTTAGGGGCTCAGGGTCAGGATCAAGGTTAGGGGCTCGGGGTCAGGGTTAGGGTCTCGGGGTCAGGGTCAGGGGCTCGGGGTCAGGGTCGGGGTCTCGGGGTCAGGGTTAGGGTCTCGGGATCAGGGTCAGTGGGTCGGGGTCAGGGTCGGGGTTAGGGTCTCAGGGTCAGGGTCAGGGGCTCAGGGTCAGGGTCAGGATTAGGGTCTCGGAGTCAGGGGCTCGGGGTCAGGTTCAGGGGCTCGGGGTCAGGGACAGGATCTCGGGGTCAGGGTCAGGGTTAGGGGCTCGGGGTCAGGGGCTCGGGGTCAGGTTCAGGGGCTCGGGGTCAGGGACAGGATCTCGGGGTCAGGGTCAGGGTTAGGGGCTCGGGGTCAGGGACAGGATCTCGGGGTCAGGGTCAGGGTTAGGGTCTCGGGGTCAGGGTTAGGGTTAGGGTCTCGGGGTCAGGGTTAGGGGCTCGGGATCAGGGTTAGGGTTAGGGTCTCGGGGTCAGGGTTAGGGGCTCGGGATCAGGGGCTCGGGGTCAGGTTCGGGGTCAGGTTCGGGGTTAGGGTCGGGGTCAGTGTCAGGGTTACGGGCTCAGGGTCAGGTTTAGGGTCTCGGGGTCAGTGTCAGGGTTAGGGTCTCAGGGTCAAGGTTAGGGGCTCGGGGTCAGGTTCGGGGTTAGGGGCTCGGGGTCAAGGTTAGGGTCTCGGGGTCAGTGTCAGGGTTAGGGTCTCAGGGTCAAGGTTAGGGGCTCGGGGTCAGGTTCGGGGTTAGGGGCTCGGGGTCAGGGTCAGGGTTAGGGGCTCGGGGTCAGTGTCAGGGTTAGGGTCTCAGGGTCAAGGTTAGGGTCTCGGGGTCAGGTTCGGGGTTAGGGGCTCGGGGTCAGGGTCAGGGTTAGGGGCTCGGGGTCAGGGTCAGGGTTAGGGGCTCGGGGTCAGGGTTAGGGGCTCGGGGTCAGGGTTGGGGTTAGGGTCTTGGGGTCAGGGTCAGGGGCTCAGGGTCAGGGTCAGGATTAGGGTCTCGGAGTCAGGGGCTCAGCGTCAGGTTCAGGGGCTCAGCGTCAGGGTCAGGGGCTCGGGGTCAGGGGCTCGAGGTCAAGGTCAGGAGATTGGGGTCAGGGTCAGTGGGTTGGGGTTAGGGTTATGGGCTCAGGGTCAGGGTCAGGGTTAGGGGCTTGGGGTCAGGGGCTCGGGGTCAGGGTTAGGGGCTCGGGGTCAGGGTCAGGGTTAGGGGCTCAGGGTCAAGGTTAGGGTCTCGGGGTCAGGTTCGGGGTTAGGGGCTCGGGGTCAGGGTCAGGGTTAGGGGCTCGGGGTCAGGGTTAGGGGCTCGGGGTCAGGGTTGGGGTTAGGGTCTTGGGGTCAGGGTCAGGGGCTCAGGGTCAGGGTCAGGATTAGGGTCTCGGAGTCAGGGGCTCAGCGTCAGGTTCAGGGGCTCAGCGTCAGGGTTAGGGGCTCGGGGTCAGGGGCTCAAGGTCAAGGTCAGGAGATTGGGGTCAGGGTCAGTGGGTTGGGGTTAGGGTTATGGGCTCAGGGTCAGGGTCAGGGTTAGGGGCTTGGGGTCAGGGGCTCGGGGTCAGGGTTAGGGGCTCAGGGTCAGGGTCAGGGTTAGGGGCTCGGGGTCAGGGTTAGGGGCTCAGGGTCAGGGTCAGGGTTAGGGGCTCGGGGTCAGGGTTAGGGGCTCAGGGTCAGGGTCAGGGTTAGGGGCTCAGGGTCAGGGTCAGGGTTAGGGGCTCGGGGTCAGGGTCAGGGTTAGGGGCTCAGGGTCAGGGTCAGGGTTAGGGGCTCGGGGTCAGGGTCAGGGTTAGGGGCTCGGGGTCAGGGTCAGGGTTAGGGGCTTGGGGTCAGGGTTAAGGTCTCGGGGTCAGGGTTAGGGTCTCGGGGTCAGGGTTAGGGGCTCAGGGTCAGGGTCAGGGTTAGGGGCTCGGGGTCAGGGTTAGGGGCTCAGGGTCAGGGTCAGGGTTAGGGGCTCGGGGTCAGGGTTAGGGGCTCAGGGTCAGGGTCAGGGTCTCGGTGTCAGGGTCAGGGGCTTGGGGTCAGGGTTAAGGTCTCGGGGTCAGGGTTAGGGTCTCGGGGTCAGGGTCAGGGTTAGGGGCTTGGGGTCAGGGTTAAGGTCTCGGGGTCAGGGTTAGGGTCTCGGGGTCAGGGTTAGGGGCTCAGGGTCAGGGTCAGGGTTAGGGGCTCGGGGTCAGGGTTAGGGGCTCAGGGTCAGGGTCAGGGTTAGGGGCTCGGGGTCAGGGTTAGGGGCTCAGGGTCAGGGTCAGGGTCTCGGTGTCAGGGTCAGGGGCTTGGGGTCAGGGTTAAGGTCTCGGGGTCAGGGTTAGGGTCTCGGGGTCAGGGTCAGGGTTAGGGGCTTGGGGTCAGGGTTAAGGTCTCGGGGTCAGGGTTAGGGTCTCGGGGTCAGGGTTAGGGGCTCAGGGTCAGGGTCAGGGTTAGGGGCTCGGGGTC
>JANJGN010003368.1:20000-46654 GCA_026770705.1 Isurus oxyrinchus
AGGGTTAGGTTTAGGGTTAGGTTTAGGGTTAGGGTTAGAGGTTCGGGGTCAGGGTTAGGGTCAAAGTGATGTTTGGGTCCATTCGGGTTAGAGCTGCCAATGTTGGGTGGTCTTTGAATTGCGTACATAAATCGGCATTGATTGGGGTAGAAAGTTCTGTAACCCGGGTAAAGGTCAAGAATCGGGGTTGCTCTGGGTTGAGGGTTCAGGGGTTATAAGTCAGTCAAAGGTCGCCCGGGCTGGGGTGAGGGAAAGGCTCAGGGTGGGGGAGGCCGGCAGCAGCGGTCAGATGGAGGTCAGGGTTAAAGGTCAGGGTGAAACGTGAACGGTCAGCGCCAGGAGGGGCAATACAGATTCTGAGTGCAGGGTTAAAGGGTAAAGGTTGGGGGGCTCCAATGTGGTTCAGGCAGTCAGAGAGGGAAGTGGCTGCAGGTTCTGCTCACGGGCAGGGTTCAAGGGTCAGAGTTCAGCGGCGGGAGGGGATACTTAGGAGTTAGGGGAGACATGTCCAATTGCTTACCTCTTCAAGAGTGGCAACTCTGTCCTGGAGCTCAACTCGAAGTAGGTATTCCTGCTCCCATCTACCAGAAAACACAGAGAGGGACAGCACGGGGTTAGATACAGAGTAAAGCTCCCTCTACACCGTCCCCATCAAACACTCCCAGGACAGATACAGCACGGGGTTAGATACAGAGTAAATCTCCCTCTACACTGTCCCCATCAAACACTCCCAGGACAGGTACAGCACGGGGTTAGATACAGAGTAAATCTCCCTCTACACTGTCCCCATCACACACTCCCAGGACAGGTACAGCACATGGTTAGATACAGGGTAAATCTCCCTCTACACCGTCCCCATCAAACACTCCGAGGACAGGTACAGCATGGGGTTAGATACAGAGTAAAGCTCCCTCTACACCGTCCCCATCAAACACTCCCAGGACAGGTACAGCACGGGGTTAGATACAGAGTAAAGCTCCCTCTACACCGTCCCCATCAAACACTCCCAGGACAGGTACAGCACGGGGTTAGATACAGAGTAAAGCTCCCTCTACATCGTCCCCATCAAACACTCCCAGGACAGGTACAGCACGGGGTAAGATACAGAGTAAATCTCCATCTACACTGTCCCCATCAAACACTCCCAGGACAGGTACAGCACGGGGTTAGATACAGAGTAAAGCTCCCTCTACGCCGTCCCCATCAAACACTCCCAGGACAGGTACAGCACGGGGTTAGATACAGAGTAAAGCTCCCTCTACATCGTCCCCATCAAACACTCCCAGGACAGGTACAGCACGGGGTTAGATACAGAGTAAATCTCCCTCTACACCGTCCCCATCAAACACTCCCAGGACAGGTACAGCACGGGGTTAGATACTGAGTAAAGCTCCCTCTACGCCGTCCCCATCAAACACTCCCAGGACAGGTACAGCACGGGGTTAGATACAGAGTAAAGCTCCCTCTACATCGTCCCCATCAAACACTCCCAGGACAGGTACAGCACGGGGTTAGATACAGAGGAAAGCTCCCTCAACACCGTCCCCATCAAACACTCCCAGGACAGGTACAGCACGGGGTTAGATACAGATTAAAGCTCCCTCTACACCGTCCCCATCAAACACTCCCAGGACAGGTACAGCACGGAGTTAGATACAGACAAAATGTTCCTCTACACTGTCCCCATCAAACACTCCCAGGACAGGTACAGCACGGGGTTAAATACAGAGTAAAAGTCCCTCTACACTGTCCCCATCAAACACTCCCAGGACAGGTACAGCACAGGGTTAGATACAGAGTAAATCTCCGTCTACACCGTCCCCATCAAACACTCCCAGGACAGGTACAACACGGGGTTAGATAAAGAGTAAATCTCCGTCTACACCGCCCACATCAAACACACCGAGGACAATAACATCACATGGTTAGAGACATGGCAACGCTCACTCTACACCGCCCCCATCAAACACTCCCAGGACAGGTACAGCACGGGGTTAGATACAGAGTAAAGCTCCCTCTACACTGTCCCCATCAAACACTCCCAGGACAGGTACAGCACGGGGTTAGATACAGAGTAAAGCTCCCTCTACACCGTCCCCATCAAACACTCCCAGGACAGGTACAGCAGGGGGTTAGATACAGAGTAAAGCTCCTCTACACGGTCCCATTCAAACACTCCCAGGACAGGTACAGCACGGGGGTAGATACAGAGTAAATCTCCCTCTACACTGTCCCCATCAAACACTCCCAGGACAGGTACAGCACGGGGTTAGATACAGAGTAAAGCTCCCTCTACACCGTCCCCATCAAACACTCCCAGGACAGGTACAGCACGGGGTTAGATACAGAGTAAAGCTCCCTCCACACTGTCCCCATCAAACACTCCCAGGAGAGGTACAGCACGGGGTTAGATACAGAGTAAAGCTCCCTCTACACCGTCCCCATCAAAAACTCCCAGGACAGGTACAGCTCGGGGTTAGATCCAGAGTAAAGCGCCCTCTACACTGTCTCCATCAAACACCCCCAGGACAGGTACAGCACGGGGTTAGATACAGAGTAAATCTCCCTCTACACCGTCCCCATCAAACACTCCCAGGACAGGTACAGCACGGGGTTAGATACAGAGTAAATCTCACTCTACACCGTACCCATCAAACACTCCGAGGACAGGTACAGCACGGGGTTAGATACAGAGTAAAGCTCCCTCTACACCGTCCGCATCAAACACTCCCAGGACAGGTACAGCACGGGGTTAGATACAGACAAAATGTTCCTCTACACTGTCCCCATCAAACACTCCCAGGGCAGGTACAGCACGGGGTTAAATACAGAGTAAAAGTCCCTCTACACTGTCCCCATCAAACACTCCCAGGACAGGTACAGCACAGGGTTAGATACAGAGTAAATCTCCGTCTACACCGTCCACATCAAACACTCCCAGGACAGGTACAACATGGGGTTAGATACAGAAAAAAGCTCCCTCTCCACGTCCCCATCAAACACTCCCAGGACAGGTACAGCACGGGGTTAGATACAGAGTAAAGCTCCATCTACACTGTCCCCATCAAACACTCCCAGGACAGGTACAGCACGGGGTTAGATACAGAGTAAAGCTCCCTCTACACCGTCCCCATCAAACACTCCCAGGACAGGTACAGCACGGGGTTAGATACAGAGTAAAGCTCCCTCTACACCGTCCCCATCAAACACTCCCAGGACAGGTACAGCACGGGGTTAGATACAGAGTAAATCTCCCTCTACACTGTCCCCATCAAACACTCCCAGGACAGGTACAGCACGGGGTTAGATACAGAGTAAAGCTCCCTCTAGACCGACCCCATCAAACACTCCCAGGACAGGTACAGCACGGTGTTAGATACAGAGCAAAGCTCCCTCTACACTGTCGCCATCAAACAATACCCAGGAGAGGTACAGCATGGGGTTAGATACAGAAAAAAGCTCCCTCTCCACGTCCCCATCAAACACTCCCAGGACAGGTACAGCACGGGGTTAGATACAGAGTAAAGCTCCATCTACACTGTCCCCATCAAACACTCCCAGGACAGGTACAGCACGGGGTTAGATACAGAGTAAAGCTCCCTCTACACTTTCCCCAACAAACACTCCCAGGACAGGTACAGCACGGTGTTAGATACAGAGTAAAGCTCACTCTACACCGTCCCCATCAAACACTCCCAGGACAGGTACAGCACGGGGTTAGATACAGAGTAAATCTCCCTCTACACCGTCCCCATCAAAAACTCCCAGGACAGGTACAGAACAGGTTTAGATACAGAGTAAAGCTCCCTCTACACTGTCCCCATCAAACATTCCCTGGACAGGTACAGCACGGGGTTAGATACAGAGTAAATCTCCCTCTTCACTGTCCCCATCAAACACTCCCAGGACAGGTACAGCACGGGGTTAGATACAGAGTAAAGCTGCATCTACAGCGTCACTATCAAATACTCCCAGGACAATGACAGCACAGGGTGAGATACAGAGTAAAACTCCCTCTACACTGGCCCATCAAACACTCCCAGGACAGGTACAGCACGGGGTTAGATACACAGTAAAGCTCGCACTACACCGTACACATCAAACACTCCCAGGACAGGTAAAGCATGGGGTTAGATGCAGAGTAAATCTCCCTCTGCACCGTCCCCATCAAACACTCCCAGGACAGGTACAGCATGGGGTTAGATACAGAGTAAAGCTCCCTCTACACCGCCCCATCAAACACTCCCAGCGCACGTACAGCACGGGGATAGATACAGAGTAAAGGTCGCTCTACACTGTCCCCATCAAACACTCCCAGGACAGATACAGCACGGGGTTAGATACAGAGTATATCTCCCTCTACAGCGTCCCCATCAAACACTCCCAGGACAGGTACAGCACGGGGTTAGATACAGAGTAAAGCTCCCTCTACAGCGTCCCCATCAAACACTCCCAGGACAGGTACAGCACGGGGTTAGATACAGAGTAAAGCTCCCTCTAAACTGTCCCCATCAAACACTCCCAGGACAGGTACAGCACGGGTTAGATACAGAGTAAAGCTCCCTCTACACCGTCCCCATCAAAAACTCCCAGGACAGGTACAGCTCGGGGTTAGATACAGAGTAAAGCGCCCTCTACACTGTCTCCATCAAACACCCCCAGGACAGGTACAGCACGGGGTGAGATACAGAGTAAATCTCCCTCTACACCGTCCCCATCAAACACTCCCAGGACAGGTACAGCACGGGGTTAGATACAGAGTAAATCTCACTCCACACCGTACCCATCAAACACTCCCAGGACAGGTACAGCACGGGGTTAGATACAGAGTAAAGCTCCCTCTACACCGTCCGCATCAAACACTCCCAGGACAGGTACAGCACGGAGTTAGATACAGACAAAATGTTCCTCTACACTGTCCCCATCAAACACTCCCAGGACAGGTACAGCACGGGGTTAAATACAGAGTAAAAGTCCCTCTACACTGTCCCCATCAAACACTCCCAGGACAGGTACAGCACAGGGTTAGATACAGAGTAAATCTCCGTCTACACCGTCCCCATCAAACACTCCCAGGACAGGTACAACATGGGGTTAGATAAAGAGTAAATCTCCGTCTACACCGCCCACATCAAACACACCGAGGACAATAACATCACATGGTTAGAGACATGGCAACGCTCACTCTACACCCTCACCATCAAACACTCCCAGGACAGGTACAGCACGGGGTTAGATACAGAGTAAAGCTCCCTCTACACCGTCCACATCAAACACTCCCAGGACAGGTACAGCAGGGGCTTAGATACAGAGTAAAGCTCCCTCTACACCGTCCCCATCAAACACTCCCAGGACAGGTACAGCACGGGGGTAGATACAGAGTAAATCTCCCTCTACACTGTCCCCATCAAACACTCCCAGGACAGGTACAGCACGGGGTTAGATACAGAGTAAAGCTCCCTCTAGACCGACCCCATCAAACACTCCCAGGACAGGTACAGCACGGTGTTAGATACAGAGCAAAGCTCCCTCTACACTGTCGCCATCAAACAATACCCAGGAGAGGTACAGCATGGGGTTAGATACAGAAAAAAGCTCCCTCTCCACGTCCCCATCAAACACTCCCAGGACAGGTACAGCACGGGGTTAGATACAGAGTAAAGCTCCATCTACACTGTCCCCATCAAACACTCCCAGGACAGGTACAGCACGGGGTTAGATACAGAGTAAATCTCCGTCTACACCGTCCCCATCAAACACTCCCAGGACAGGTACAGGACGGGGTTAGATACAGAGTAAAGCTCCCTCTACACTTTCCCCAACAAACATTCCCAGGACAGGTACAGCACGGGGTTAGGTACAGAGTAAATCTCCCTCTACACCGTCCCCATCAAACTTTCCCAGGACAGGTACAGTACGCTGTTAGATACAGAGTAAAGCTCCCTCTACACTGTCCCCATCAAACACTCCCAGGACAGGTACAGCACGGTGTTAGATACAGAGTAAAGCTCACTCTACACCGTCCCCATCAAACACTCCCAGGACAGGTACAGCACGGGGTTAGATACAGAGTAAATCTCCCTCTACACTTTCCCCATCAAACATTCCCAGGACAGGTACAGCACGGGGTTAGATACAGAGTAAATCTCCCTCTACACCGTCCCCATCAAACACTCCCAGGACAGGTACAGCACGGGGTTAGATACAGAGTAAATCTCCCTCTACACCGTCCCCATCAAAAACTCCCAGGACAGGTACAGAACAGGTTTAGATACAGAGTAAAGCTCCCTCTACACTGTCCCCATCAAACATTCCCTGGACAGGTACAGCACGGGGTTAGATACAGAGTAAATCTCCCTCTTCACTGTCCCCATCAAACACTCCCAGGACAGGTACAGCACGGGGTTAGATACAGAGTAAAGCTGCATCTACAGCGTCACTATCAAATACTCCCAGGACAATTACAGCACAGGGTGAGATACAGAGTAAAACTCCCTCTACACTGGCCCATCAAACACTCCCAGGACAGGTACAGCACGGGGTTAGATACACAGTAAAGCTCGCACTACACCGTACACATCAAACACTCCCAGGACAGGTAAAGCATGGGGTTAGATACAGAGTAAATCTCCCTCTGCACCGTCCCCATCAAACTCTCCCAGGACAGGTACAGCATGGGGTTAGATACAGAGTAAAGCTCCCTCTACACCGCCCCATCAAACACTCCCAGCGCACGTACAGCACGGGGATGATACAGAGTAAAGGTCGCTCTACACTGTCCCCATCAAACACTCCCAGGACAGATACAGCACGGGGTTAGATACAGAGTATATCTCCCTCTACAGCGTCCCCATCAAACACTCCCAGGACAGGTACATCACGGGGTTAGATACAGAGTAAAGCTCCCTCTACACCGTCCACATCAAACACACCGAGGACAATAACATCACATGGTTAGAGACATGGCAACGCTCACTCTACACCCTCACCATCAAACACTCCCAGGACAGGTACAGCACGGGGTTAGATACAGAGTAAAGCTCCCTCTACACTGTCCCCATCAAACACTCCCAGGACAGGTACAGCAGGGGGTTAGATACAGAGTAAAGCTCCCTCTACACCGTCCCCATCAAACACTCCCAGGACAGGTACAGCACGGGGGTAGATACAGAGTAAATCTCCCTCTACACTGTCCCCATCAAACACTCCCAGGACAGGTACAGCACGGGGTTAGATACAGAGTAAAGCTCCCTCTACACCTGCCCCATCAAACACTCCCCGGCACAGGTACAGCACGGGGTTAGATACAGAGTAAATCTCCCTCTACACCGACCCCATCAAACACTCCCAGGACAGGTACAGCACGGGGTTAGATACAGAGTAAATCTCCCTGTACACTGTCCCCATCAAACACTCCCAGGACAGGTACAGCACGGGGTTAGATACAGAGTAAATCTCCCTCTACACTGTCCCCATCAAACACTCCCAGGACAGGTACAGCATGTGGTTAGAGACAGAGTAAATCTCCCTCTACACCGTCCCCATCAAACACTCCCAGGACAGGTACAGCACGGGGTTAGATACAGAGTAAAGCTCCCTCTACACTGTCCCCATCAAACACTCCCAGGACAGGTACAGCACGGGGTTAGATACAGAGTAAAGCTCCCTCCACACTGTCCCATTCATACACTCCCAGGAAAGGTACAGCACAGGGTTAGATACAGAGTAAAGCTCCCTCTACACTGTCCCCATCAAACACACCCAGGACAGGTGCGGCACGGGGTTAGATACAGAGTAAATCTCCCTCTACACTGTCACCGTCAAACACTCCCAGAACAGGTACAGCACTGCAATATTATAGAGAAAAGCTCCCTCTGCACTGTCCAAATCAACTCTCTGAGATCAGATACATCACGGGGTTACGTACAGAGTAAAACTACCTCCATACTGTCCCCATCAAACACTCAAAGGAAATCTACAGCACGGTGTTAGATATAGTTTAAAGCTTCCTCAACAATGTCCTTATCAAACATTCAAAGACAGTTACAGCACTTGGTTAGACACAGAGTAATTCTCCCTCGACACAGTCCCCATTATACACTCTAAGGAAAGTTACAGCATTTGGTGAGATGCAGCCTAAATCTCCCTCTACAACGTACCCATCAAACAATCCCAGGAGAGGTATAGCACGGGGTTAAATAAAGAGTAAAGCTCGCTCTACACCGTCCGCATCAAACACTCCCAGGACAGGTACAGCACGTGCTGAGATACAGAGTAAATCTCCCTCTAAAATGTCCACATCAAACACTCCCAGGACAGGTACAGCACGGGGTTAGATACAGATTAAAGCTCCCTCTACACCGTCCCCATCAAACACTCCCAGGAAAGGTACAGCACGGGGTTAGATACAGAGTAAAGCTCCCCCTACACCGTCATCATCAAACACTCCCAGGACAGGTACAGCACAGGGTTAGATACAGAGTAAAGCTCCCTCTACACTGTCCCCATCAAACACTCCCAGGACAGGTACAGCACGGGGTTAGATACAGAGTAAATCTCCCTCTACACTGTCCCCCATCAAACACTCCCAGGACAGGTACAGCACGGGGTTAGATACAGAGTAAATCTCCCTCTACACTGTCCCCATCAAAAACTCCCAGGAAAGATACAGCACAGGGTTAGATACAGAGTAAAGCTCCCTCTACACTGTCCCCATCAAACACTCCCAGGACAGGTACAGCACGGGGTTAGATACAGAATAAATCTCCCTCTACACCGTCCCCATCAAACACTCCCAGGACAGGTACAGCACGGGGTTAGATACAGAGTAAAGCTCCCTCTTCACCGTCCCCATCAAACACTCCCAGGACAGATACAGCACAGGGTTAGATACAGAGTAAAGCTCCCTCTACACTGTCCCCATCAAACACTCCCAGGACAGGTACAGCACGGGGTTAGATACAGAATAAATCTCCCTCTACACCGTCCCCATCAAACACTCCCAGGACAGGTACAGCACGGGGTTAGATACAGAGTAAATCTCCCTCTACACCGTCCCCATCAAACACTCCCAGGACAGGTACAGCATGGGGTTAGATACAGAGTAAAGCTCCCTCTACACTGTCCCCATCAAACACTCCCAGGACAGGTACAGCACGGGGTTAGATACAGAGTAAATCTCCCTCTACACCGTCCCCATCAAACACTCCCAGGACAGGTACAGCACGGGGTTAGATACAGAGTAAATCTCCCTCTACACTGTCCCCATCAAACACTCCCAGGACAGGTCCAGCACGGGGTTAGATACAGAGTAAATCTCCCTCTACACTGTCCCCATCAAACAGTCCCTGGACAGGTACAGCACGGGGTTAGAAGCAGAGTAAATCTCCCTCTACACTGTCCCCATCAAACACTCTCAGGACAGGTACAGCACGGGGTTAGATACAGAGTAAAGCTCCCTCCACACTGTCCCCATCAAACACTCCCAGGACAGGTACAGCACGGGGTTAGATACAGAGTAAAGCTCCCTCTACACCGTCCCCATCAAACACTCCCAGGACAGGTACAGCACGGGGGTAGATACAGAGTAAATCTCCCTCTACACTGTCCCCATCAAACACTCCCAGGACAGGTACAGCACGGGGTTAGATACAGAGTAAAGCTCCCTCTACACCGTCCCCATCAAACACTACCAGGACAGGTACAGCACGGGGTTAGATACAGAGTAAAGCTCCCTCCACACTGTCCCATTCATACACTCCCAGGAAAGGTACAGCACAGGGTTAGATACAGAGTAAAGCACCCTCTACACTGTCCCCATCAAACACACCCAGGACAGGTACAGCACGGGGTTAGATACAGAGTAAATCTCCCTCTACACTGCCCCATCAAACACTCCCAGGACAGGTACAGCACGGGGTTAGATACAGAGTAAATCTCCCTCTACACTGTCCCCATCAAACACTCCCAGGACAGGACAGCACGGTGTTAAATACAGAGTAAAGCTCCCTCTACACCGTCCCCATCAAACACTCCCAGGACAGGTACAGCACGGGGTTAGATACAGAGTAAATCTCCCTCTACACTGTCCCCATCAAACACTCCCAGGACAGGTACAGCACGGGGTTAGATACAGAGTAAATCTCCCTCTACACCGTCCCCATCAAACACTCCCAGGACAGGTACAGCACGGGGTTAGATACAGAGTAAAGCTCCCTCCACACTGTCCCATTCATACACTCCCAGGAAAGGTACAGCACAGGGTTAGATACAGAGTAAAGCACCCTCTACACCGTCCCCATCAAACACTCCCAGGACAGGTACAGCACGGGGTTAGATACAGAGTAAATCTCCCTCTACACCGTCCCCATCAAACACTCCCAGGACAACTACAGCACGGGGTTAGATACAGAGAAAATCTACCTCAACACTGTCCCTTCAAACACACCCAGAACAGGTACAGCACTGCAATATTATAGAGTAAAGCTCCCTCTACACAGTCCAAATCAACTCTCTGAGATCAGATACAACACGGGGTTAGGTACAGAGTAAAACTACCTCCATACTGTCCCCATCAAACACTCAAAGGAAATCTACAGCACGGTGTTAGATATAGTTTAAAGCTTTCTCAACAATGTCCTTATCAAACATTCAAAGACAGTTACAGCACTTGATTAGACACAGAGTAATTCTCCCTCGACACAGTCCCCATTATACACTCTAAGGAAAGTTACAGCATTTGGTGAGATGCAGCGTAAATCTCCTTCTACAACGTAGCCATCAAACACTCCCAGGAGAGGTATAGCACGGGGTTAAATAAAGAGTAAAGCTCGCTCTACACCGTCCGCATCAAACACTCCCAGGACAGGTACAGCACGGGGTTAGATACAGAGTAAAGCTCCCTCTACAGCGTCCCCATCAAACACTCCCAGGACAGGTACAGCACGGGGTTAGATACAGAGTAAATCTCGCTCTACACCGTCCCCATCAAACACTCCCAGGACAGGTAGAGCACCGGGTTAGATCCAGAGTAAAGATCCCTCTTATCTGTGCCCATCAAATACTCCCAGGACAGGTTCAGAATGGGGTTGAATTGAGAGCAAAGCTCCCTCTACAACGTCCCCGTCAGACACTCCGAGGACAGGTACAGCACGTGGTGAGATACAGAGTAAATCTCCCTCTAAAATGTCCACATCAAACACTCCCAGGACAGGTACAGCACGGGGTTAGATACAGATTAAAGCTCCCTCTACACCGTCCCCATCAAACACTCCCAGGAAAGGTACAGCACAGGGTTAGATACAGAGTAAAGCTCCCTCTACACCGTCCCCATCAAACACTCCCAGGACAGGTACAGCACGGGGTTAGATACAGAGTAAAGCTCCCTCTACACTGTCCCCATCAAACATTCCCAGGACAGTTACAGCACGGGGTTCGATATAGAGTAAAGCTCCCTCTACACCGTCCCCATCAAACACTCCCAGGACAGATACAGCACGGGGTAAGATACAGAGTAAAGCTCCCTCTACACTGTCCCCATCAAACACTCCCAGGACAGGTACAGCACGGGGTTAGATACAGAGTAAATCTCCCTCTACACCGTCCCCATCAAACACTCCCAGGACAGGTACAGCACGGGGTTAGATACAGAGTAAATCTCCCTCTACACCGTCCCCATCAAACACTCCCAGGACAGGTACAGCACGGGGTTAGATACAGAGTAAATCTCCCTCTACACTGTCCCCATCAAACACTCCCAGGACAGGTACAGCACGGGGTTAGATACAGAGTAAAGCTCCCTCTACACCGTCCCCATCAAACACTCCCAGGACAGGTACAGCACGGGGTTAGATACAGAGTAAAGCTCCCTCCACACTGTCCCCATCAAACACTCCCAGGACAGGTACAGCAGGGGGTTAGATACAGAGTAAAGCTACCTCTACACCGCCCCATCAAACACTCCCAGGACAGGTACAGCACGGGGGTAGATACAGAGTAAATCTCCCTCTACACTGTCCCCATCAAACACTCCCAGGACAGGTACAGCACGGGGTTAGATACAGAGTAAAGCTCCCTCTACACCGTCCCCATCAAACACTCCCAGGACAGGTACAGCACGGGGTTAGATACAGAGTAAAGCTCCCTCTACACTGTCCCCATCAAACACCCCCAGGACAGGTACAGCACGGGGTTAGATACAGAGTAAATCTCCCTCTACACTGTCCCCATCAAACACTCCCAGGACAGGTACAGCACGGTGTTAGATACAGAGTAAAGCTCCCTCCACACTGTCCCATTCATACACTCCCAGGAAAGGTATAGCACGGGGTTAAATAAAGAGTAAAGCTCGCTCTACACCGTCCGCATCAAACACTCCCAGGACAGGTACAGCACGGGGTTAGATACAGATTAAAGCTCCCTCTACAGCGTCCCCATCAAACACTCCCAGGACAGGTACAGCACGGGGTTAGATACAGAGTAAATCTCGCTCTACACCGTCCCCATCAAACACTCCCAGGACAGGTAGAGCACCGGGTAAGATCCAGAGTAAAGATCCCTCTTATCTGTGCCCATCAAATACTCCCAGGACAGGTTCAGAATGGGGTTGGATTGAGAGTAAAGCTCCCTCTACAACGTCCCCGTCAAACACTCCGAGGACAGGTACAGCACGTGGTGAGATACAGAGTAAATCTCCCTCTGCACCGTCCCCATCAAACACTCCCAGGACAGGTACAGCACGGGGTTAGATACAGAGTAAAGCTCCCTCTACACCGTCCCCATCAAACACTCCCAGGACAGGTACAGCATGTTAGATACAGAGTAAAGCTCCCTCTACACTGTCCCCATCAAACACTCCCAGGACAGGTACAGCACGGGGTTAGATACAGTGTAAATCTCCCTCTACACCGTCCCCATCAAACACTCCCAGGACAGGAACAGCACAGGGTTAGATACAGAGTAAAGCTCACTCTACACCGTCCCCATCAAACACTCCCAGGACAGGTACAGCACGGGGTTAGATACAGAGTAAAGCTCCCTCTACACTGTCCCCATCAAACACTCCCAGGACAGGTACAGCATGGGGTTAGATACAGAGTAAAGCTCCCTCTACACCGTCCCCATCAAACACTCCCAGGACAGGTACAGCACGGGGTTAGATACAGAGTAATTCTCCCTCTACACCGTCCCCATCAAACACTCCCAGCACAGGTACAGCACGGGGTTAGATACAGAGTAAAGGTCGCTCTACACTGTCCCCATCAAACACTCCCGAGACAGTTACAGCACGGGGTTAGATACAGAGAAAAGCTCCCTCTACACTGTCCCCATCAAACACTCCCAGGACAGGTACAGAACGGGGTTAGATACAGAGTAAATCTCTCTCTACACCGTCCCCATCAAACACTCCCAGGACAGGTACAGCACAGGGTTAGATACAGAGTAAATCTCCCTCTACACCGTCCCCATCAAACACTCCCAGGACAGGTACAGCACGGGGTTAGATACAGAGTAAATCTCCCTCTACACCGTCCCCATCAAACACTCTCAGGACAGGTATAGCACGGGGTTAGATACAGAGTAAAGCTCCCTCTACACTGTCCCCATCAAACACTCCCAGGACAGGTACAGCACGGGGTTAGATACAGAGTAAAGCTCCCTCTACACCGCCCCCATCAAAAACTCCCAGGACAGGTACAGCTCGGGGTTAGATACAGAGTAAAGCGCCCTCTACACTGTCTCCATCAAACACCCCCAGGACAGGTACAGCACGGGGTTAGATACAGAGTAAATCTCCCTCTACACCGTCCCCATCAAACACTCCCAGGACAGGTACGCACGGGGTTAGATACAGAGTAAATCTCACTCTACACCGTACCCATCAAACACTCCCAGGACAGGTACAGCACGGGGTTAGATACAGAGTAAATCTCCCTCTACACTGTCCCCATCAAACACTCCCAGGACAGGTACAGCACGGGGTTAGATACAGAGTAAAGCTCCCTCTACACCTTCCCCATCAAACACTCCCCGGCACAGGTACAGCACGGGGTTAGATACAGAGTAAATCTCCCTCTACACCGACCCCATCAAACACTCCCAGGACAGGTACAGCACGGGTTTAGATACAGAGTAAAGCTCCCTCTACACTGTCCCCATCAAGCACTCCCAGGACAGGTACAGCAAGGGGTTAGATACAGAGTAAAGCTCCCTCCACACTGTCCCATTCATACACTCCCAGGAAAGGTACAGCACAGGGTTAGATACAGAGTAAAGCTCCCTCTACACTGTCCCCATCAAACACACCCAGGACAGGTGCAGCACGGGGTTAGATACAGAGTAAAGCTACCTCAACACTACCTCAACACTGTCCCATCAAACACACCCAGAACAGGTACAGCACTGCAATATTATAGAGAAAAGCTCCCTCTGCACTGTCCAAATCAACTCTCTGAGATCAGATACATCACGGGGTTAGGTACAGAGTAAAACTACCTCCATACTGTCCCCATCAAACACTCAAAGGAAATCTACAGCACGGTGTTAGATATAGTTTAAAGCTTCCTCAACAATGTCCTTATCAAACATTCAAAGACAGTTACAGCACTTGGTTAGACACAGAGTAATTCTCCCTCGACACAGTCCCCATTATACACTCTAAGGAAAGTTACAGCATTTGGTGAGATGCAGCCTAAATCTCCCTCTACAACGTACCCATCAAATACTCCCAGGAGAGGTATAGCAGGGGGTTAAATAAAGAGTAAAGCTCGCTCTACACCGTCCGCATCAAACACTCCCAGGACAGGTAAGCACGTGCTGAGATACAGAGTAAATCTCCCTCTAAAATGTCCACATCAAACACTCCCAGGACAGGTACAGCACGGGGTTAGATACAGATTAAAGCTCCCTCTACACCGTCCCCATCAAACACTCCCAGGAAAGGTACAGCACGGGGTTAGATACAGAGTAAAGCTCCCTCTACACCGTCATCATCAAACACTCCCAGGACAGGTACAGCACGGGGTTAGATACAGAGTAAAGCTCCCTCTTAACTGTCCCCATCAAACATTCCCAGGACAGTTACAGCACGGGGTTAGATATAGAGTAAAGCTCCCTCTTCACCGTCCCCATCAAACACTCCCAGGACAGATACAGCACGGGGTTAGATACAGAGTAAAGCTCCCTCTACACTGTCCCCATCAAACACTCCCAGGACAGGTACAGCACGGGGTTAGATACAGAATAAATCTCCCTCTACACCGTCCCCATCAAACACTCCCAGGACAGGTACAGCACGGGGTTAGATACAGAGTAAATCTCCCTCTACACCGTCCCCATCAAACACTCCCAGGACAGTTACAGCATGGGGTTAGATACAGAGTAAAGCTCCCTCTACACTGTCCCCATCAAACAGTCCCTGGACAGGTACAGCACGGGGTTAGAAGCAGAGTAAATCTCCCTCTACACCGTCCCCATCAATCACTCCCAGGACAAGTACAGCACGGGGTTAGATACAGAGAAAAGCTACCTCAACACTGTCCCATCAAACACACACAGAACAGGCGCAGCACTGCACTATTATAGAGTAAAGCTCCCTCGACACAGTCCAAATCAACTCTCTGAGATCAGATACAACACGGGGTTAGGTACAGAGTAAAACTACCTCCATACTGTCCCCATCAAACACTCAAAGGAAATCTACAGCACGGTGTTAGATATAGTTTAAAGCTTTCTCAACAATGTCCTTATCAAACATTCAAAGACAGTTACAGCACTTGGTTAGACACAGAGTAATTCTCCCTCGACACAGTCCCCATTATAAACTCTCAGGAAAGTTACAGCATTTGGTGAGATGCAGCGTAAATCTCCCTCTACAACGTACCCATCAAACACTCCCAGGAGAGGTATAGCACGGGGTTAAATAAAGAGTAAAGCTCGCTCTACACCGTCCGCATCAAACACTCCCAGGACAGGTACAGCACGGGGTTAGATACAGAGTAAAGCTCCCTCTACAGCGTCCCCATCAAACACTCCCAGGACAGGTACAGCACGGGGTTAGATACAGAGTAAATCTCGCTCTACACCGTCCCCATCAAACACTCCCAGGACAGGTAGAGCACCGGGTTAGATCCAGAGTAAAGATCCCTCTTATCTGTGCCCATCAAATACTCCCAGGACAGGTTCAGAATGGGGTTGGATTGAGAGTAAAGCTCCCTCTACAACGTCCCCGTCAGACACTCCGAGGACAGGTACAGCACGTGGTGAGATACAGAGTAAATCTCCCTCTAAAATGTCCACATCAAACACTCCCAGGACAGGTACAGCACGGGCTTAGATACAGATTAAAGCTCCCTCTACACCGTCCCCATCAAACACTCCCAGGACAGGTACAGCACGGGGTTAGATACAGATTAAAGCTCCCTCTACACCGTCCCCATCAAACACTCCCAGGAAAGGTACAGCACAGGGTTAGATACAGAGTAAAGCTCCCTCTACACCGTCCCCATCAAACACTCCCAGGACAGATACAGCACGGGGTAAGATACAGAGTAAAGCTCCCTCTACACTGTCCCCATCAAACACTCCCAGGACAGGTACAGCACGGGGTTAGATACAGAGTAAATCTCCCTCTACACCGTCCCCATCAAACACTCCCAGGACAGGTACAGCACTGGGTTAGATACAGAGTAAATCTCCCTCTACACCGTCCCCATCAAACACTCCCAGGACAGGTACAGCACGGGGTTAGATACAGAGTAAATCTCCCTCTACACTGTCCCCATCAAACACTCCCAGGACAGGTACAGCACGGGGTTAGATACAGAGTAAAGCTCCCTCTACACCGTCCCCATCAAACACTCGCAGGACAGGTACAGCACGGAGTTAGATACAGAGTAAAGCTCCCTCTACACTGTCCCCATCAAACACTCCCAGGACAGATACAGCACGGGGTTAGATACAGAGAAAAGCTCCCTCAACACTGTCCCATCAAACACACCCAGGACAGGTACAGCACGGGGTTAGATACAGAGTAAATCTCCCTCTACACTGTCCCCAAAAAACACTCCCTGGACAGGTACAGCACGGGGTTAGATACAGAGTAAATCTCCCTCTACACTGTCCCCATCAAACACTCCCAGGTCAAATACAGAACGGGGTTAGATACAGAGTAAAGCTCCCTCTACACCGTCTCCATCAAACACTCCCAGAACAGGTATAGCACGGTGTTTGATACAGAGTAAAGCTCACTCTACACCGTCCCCATCAAACACTCCCAGGACAGGTACAGCACGGGTTTAGATACACAGTAAAGCTCCCTCTGCACTGTCCCCATCAAACAGTCCCAGGACAGGAACAGCACGGGGTTAGATACACAGTAAAGATCGCTCTACACCGTCCACATCAAACACTCCCAGGACAGGTACAGTACAGGTTCAGATACAGAGTAAATCTCCCTCTACACAGACCCCATCAAACACTCCCAGGACAGGTACAGCACGGGGTTAAATTCAGACAAAATCTCCCTCTACACCGTCCCCATCAAACACTCCCAGGACAGGTACAGCATGGGGTTAAATACAGAGTAAATATCCCTCTCCACCGTCCCCATCACATACTCCCAGGAATGGTACAACACGGGGTTACATAAAGAGTAAAGCTCCGACTACACCGTCCCCATCAAACACTCCCAGGACAGGTACAGCACGGGGGTAGATACAGAGAAAAGCTCCCTCTACACCGTCCCCATGAAACACTCCCAGGACAAGTACAGCACGGGGTTAAATAAAGAGTAAAGCTCGCTCTACACCGTCCGCATCAAACACTCCCAGGACAGGTACAGCACGGGGTTAGATACAGAGTAAAGCTCCCTCTACAGCGTACCCATCAAACACTCCCAGGACAGGTACAGCACGGGGTTAGATACAGAGTAAATCTCGCTCTACACCGTCCCCATCAAACACTCCCAGGACAGGTAGAGCACCGGGTTAGATCCAGAGTAAAGATCCCTCTTATCTGTGCCCATCAAATACTCCCAGGACAGGTTCAGAATGGGGTTGGATTGAGAGTAAAGCTCCCTCTACAACGTCCCCGTCAAACACTCCGAGGACAGGTACAGCACGTGGTGAGATACAGAGTAAATCTCCCTCTGCACCGTCCCCATCAAACACTCCCAGGACAGGTACAGCATGGGGTTAGATACAGAGTAAAGCTCCCTCTACACCGTCCCCATCAAACACTCCCAGGACAGGTACAGCACGGGGTTAGATAAAGAGTAAATCTCCCTCTACACCGTCCCCATCAAACACTCCCAGCACAGGTACAGCACGGGGTTAGATACAGAGTAAAGGTCGCTATACACTGTCCCCATCAAACACTCCCGAGACAGTTACAGCACGGGGTTAGATACAGAGAAAAGCTCCCTCTACACTGTCCCCATCAAACACTCCCAGGACAGATACAGCACGGGGTTAGATACAGAGTATATCTCCCTCTACACCGTCCCCATCAAACACTCCCAGGACAGGTATAGCACGGGGTTAGATACAGAGTAAAGCTCCCTCTACACTGTCCCCATCAAACACTCCCAGGACAGGTACAGCACGGGGTTAGATACAGAGTAAAGCTCCCTCTACACCGCCCCCATGAAAAACTCCCAGGACAGGTACAGCTCGGGGTTAGATACAGAGTAAAGCGCCCTCTACACTGTCTCCATCAAACACCCCCAGGACAGGTACAGCACGGGGTTAGATACAGAGTAAATCTCCCTCTACACCGTCCCCATCAAACACTCCCAGGACAGGTACGCACGGGGTTAGATACAGAGTAAATCTCACTCTACACCGTACCCATCAAACACTCCCAGGACAGGTACAGCACGGGGTTAGATACAGAGTAAATCTCCCTCTAGACTGTCCCCATCAAACACTCCCAGGACAGGTACAGCACGGGGTTAGATACAGAGTAAAGCTCCCTCTACACCTTCCCCATCAAACACTCCCCGGCACAGGTACAGCACGGGGTTAGATACAGAGTAAATCTCCCTCTACACCGACCCCATCAAACACTCCCAGGACAGGTACAGCACGGGTTTAGATACAGAGTAAAGCTCCCTCTACACTGTCCCCATCAAACACTCCCAGGACAGGTACAGCATGTGGTTAGAGACAGAGTAAAGCTCCCTCTACACTGTCCCCATCAAACACTCCCAGGACAGGTACAGCACGGGGTTAGATACAGAGTAAAGCTCCCTCCACACTGTCCCATTCATACACTCCCAGGAAAGGTACAGCACAGGGTTAGATACAGAGTAAAGCTCCCTCTACACTGTCCCCATCAAACACACCCAGGACAGGTGCAGCACGGGGTTAGATACAGAGTAAAGCTACCTCAACACTACCTCAACACTGTCCCATCAAACACACCCAGAACAGGTACAGCACTGCAATATTATAGAGAAAAGCTCCCTCTGCACTGTCCAAATCAACTCTCTGATATCAGATACATCACGGGGTTAGGTACAGAGTAAAACTACCTCCATACTGTCCCCATCAAACACTCAAAGGAAATCTACAGCACGGTGTTAGATATAGTTTAAAGCTTCCTCAACAATGTCCTTATCAAACATTCAAAGACAGTTACAGCACTTGGTTAGACACAGAGTAATTCTCCCTCGACACAGTCCCCATTATACACTCTAAGGAAAGTTACAGCATTTGGTGAGATGCAGCCTAAATCTCCCTCTACAACGTACCCATCAAACAATCCCAGGAGAGGTATAGCACGGGGTTAAATAAAGAGTAAAGCTCGCTCTACACCGTCCGCATCAAACACTCCCAGGACAGGTACAGCACGTGCTGAGATACAGAGTAAATCTCCCTCTAAAATGTCCACATCAAACACTCCCAGGACAGGTACTGCACGGGGTTAGATACAGATTAAAGCTCCCTCTACACCGTCCCCATCAAACACTCCCAGGAAAGGTAAAGCACGGGGTTAGATACAGAGTAAAGCTCCCTCTACACCGTCATCATCAAACACACCCAGGACAGGTACAGCACGGGGTTAGATACAGAGTAAATCTCCCTCTACACCGTCCCCATCAAACACTCCCAGGACAGGTACAGCACGGGGTTAGATACAGAGTAAAACTCCCTCTTAACTGTCCCCATCAAACATTCCCAGGACAGTTACAGCACGGGGTTAGATATAGAGTAAAGCTCCCTCTTCACCGTCCCCATCAAACACTCCCAGGACAGATACAGCACGGGGTTAGATACAGAGTAAAGCTCCCTCTACACTGTCCCCATCAAACACTCCCAGGACAGGTACAGCACGGGGTTAGATACAGAATAAATCTCCCTCTACACCGTCCCCATCAAACACTCCCAGGACAGGTACAGCACGGGGTTAGATACAGAGTAAATCTCCCTCTACACCGTCCCCATCAAACACTCCCAGGACAGGTACAGCATGGGGTTAGATACAGAGTAAAGCTCCCTCTACACTGTCCCCATCAAACACTCCCAGGACAGGTATAGCACGGGGTTAGATACAGAGTAAATCTCCCTCTACACCGTCCCCATCAAACACTCCCAGGACAGGTACAGCACGGGGTTAGATACAGAGTAAATCTCCCTCTACACTGTCCCCATCAAACACTCCCAGGACAGGTACAGCACGGGGTTAGATACAGAGTAAATCTCCCTCTACACTGTCCCCATCAAACAGTCCCTGGACAGGTACAGCACGGGGTTAGAAGCAGAGTAAATCTCCCTCTACACCGTCCCCATCAAACACTCCCAGGACAGGTATAGCACGGGGTTAGATACAGAGTAAATGTCCCTCTACACCGTCCCCATCAAACACTCCCAGGACAGGTACAGCACGGGGTTAGATACAGAGTAAAGCTCCCTCCACACTGTCCCATTCATACACTCCCAGGAAAGGTACAGCACAGGGTTAGATACAGAGTAAAGCACCCTCTACACTGTCCCCATCAAACACACCCAGGACAGGTACAGCACGGGGTTAGATACAGAGTAAATCTCCCTCTACACTGTCCCCATCAAACACTCCCAGGACAGGTACAGCACGGGGTTAGATACAGAGTAAATCTCCCTCTACACTGTCCCCATCAAACACTCCCAGGACAGGACAGCACGGTGTTAAATACAGAGTAAATCTCCCTCTACACCGTCCCCATCAAACACTCCCAGGACAGGTACAGCATGGGGTTAGATACAGAGTAAAGCTCCCTCTACACTGTCCCCATCAAACACTCCCAGAACAGGTACAGCACGGGGTTAGATACAGAGTAAATCTCCCTCTACACCGTCCCCATCCAACACTCCCAGGACAGGTACAGCACGGGGTTAGATACAGAGTAAATCTCCCTCTACACTGTCCCCATCAAACACTCCCAGGACAGGTACAGCACGGGGTTAGATACAGAGTAAATCTCCCTCTACACTGTCCCCATCAAACAGTCCCTGGACAGGTACAGCACGGGGTTAGAAGCAGAGTAAATCTCCCTCTACACCGTCCCCATCAAACAATCCCAGGACAGGTATAGCACGGGGTTAGATACAGAGTAAATGTCCCTCTACACCGTCCCCATCAAACACTCCCAGGACAGGTACAGCACGGGGTTAGATACAGAGTAAAGCTCCCTCCACACTGTCCCCATCAAACACTCCCAGGACAGGTACAGCATGGGGTTAGATACAGAGTAAAGCTCCCTCTACACCGTCCCCATCAAACACTCCCAGGACAGGTACAGCACGGGGGTAGATACAGAGTAAATCTCCCTCTACACTGTCCCCATCAAACACTCCCAGGACAGGTACAGCACGGGGTTAGATACAGAGTAAAGCTCCCTCTACACCGTCCCCATCAAACACTCCCAGGACAGGTACAGCACGGGGTTAGATACAGAGTAAAGCTCCCTCCACACTGTCCCATTCATACACTCCCAGGAAAGGTACAGCACAGGGTTAGATACAGAGTAAAGCACCCTCTACACTGTCCCCATCAAACACACCCAGGACAGGTACAGCACGGGGTTAGATACAGAGTAAATCTCCCTCTACACTGTCCCCATCAAACACTCCCAGGACAGGTACAGCACGGGGTTAGATACAGAGTAAATCTCCCTCTACACTGTCCCCATCAAACACTCCCAGGACAGGACAGCACGGTGTTAAATACAGAGTAAATCTCCCTCTACACCGTCCCCATCAAACACTCCCAGGACAGGTACAGCACGGGGTTAGATACAGAGTAAATCTCCCTCTACACTGTCCCCATCAAACACTCCCAGGACAGGTACAGCACGGGGTTAGATACAGAGTAAATCTCCCTCTACACCGTCCCCATCAAACACTCCCAGAACAGGTACAGCACGGGGTTAGATACAGAGTAAAGCTCCCTCCACACTGTCCCATTCATACACTCCCAGGAAAGGTACAGCACAGGGTTAGATACAGAGTAAAGCACCCTCTACACCGTCCCCATCAAACACTCCCAGGACAGGTACAGCACGGGGTTAGATACAGAGTAAATCTCCCTCTACACCGTCCCCATCAAACACTCCCAGGACAAGTACAGCACGGGGTTAGATACAGAGAAAATCTACCTCAACACTGTCCCTTCAAACACACCCAGAACAGGTACAGCACTGCAATATTATAGAGTAAAGCTCCCTCTACACAGTCCAAATCAACTCTCTGAGATCAGATACAACACAGGGTTAGGTACAGAGTAAAACTACCTCCATACTGTCCCCATCAAACACTCAAAGGAAATCTACAGCACGGTGTTAGATGTAGTTTAAAGCTTTCTCAACAATGTCCTTATCAAACATTCAAAGACAGTTACAGCACTTGGTTAGACACAGAGTAATTCTCCCTCGACACAGTCCCCATTATACACTCTAAGGAAAGTTACAGCATTTGGTGAGATGCAGCGTAAATCTCCCTCTACAACGTACCCATCAAACACTCCCAGGAGAGGTATAGCACGGGGTTAAATAAAGAGTAAAGCTCGCTCTACACCGTCCGCATCAAACACTCCCAGGACAGGTACAGCACGGGGTTAGATACAGAGTAAAGCTCCCTCTACAGCGTCCCCATCAAACACTCCCAGGACAGGTACAGCACGGGGTTAGATACAGACAAAATCTCACTCTACACCGTCCCCATCAAACACTCCCAGGACAGGTAGAGCACCGGGTTAGATCCAGAGTAAAGATCCCTCTTATCTGTGCCCATCAAATACTCCCAGGACAGGTTCAGAATGGGGTTGGATTGAGAGTAAAGCTCCCTCTACAACGTCCCCGTCAGACACTCCGAGGACAGGTACAGCACGTGGTGAGATACAGAGTAAATCTCCCTCTAAAATGTCCACATCAAACACTCCCAGGACAGGTACAGCACGGGGTTAGATACAGATTAAAGCTCCCTCTACACCGTCCCCATCAAACACTCCCAGGAAAGGTACAGCACAGGGTTAGATACAGAGTAAAGCTCCCTCTACACCGTCCCCATCAAACACTCCCAGGACAGGTACAGCACGGGGTTAGATACAGAGTAAAGCTCCCTCTACACTGTCCCCATCGAACATTCCCAGGACAGTTACAGCACGGGGTTCGATATAGAGTAAAGCTCCCTCTACACCGTCCCCATCAAACACTCCCAGGACAGATACAGCACGGGGTAAGATACAGAGTAAAGCTCCCTCTACACTGTCCCCATCAAACACTCCCAGGACAGGTACAGCACGGGGTTAGATACAGAGTGAATCTCCCTCTACACCGTCCCCATCAAACACTCCCAGGACAGGTACAGCACGGGGTTAGATACAGAGTAAATCTCCCTCTACACCGTCCCCATCAAACACTCCCAGGACAGGTACAGCACGGGGTTAGATACAGAGTAAATCTCCCTCTACACTGTCCCCATCAAACACTCCCAGGACAGGTACAGCACGGGGTTAGATACAGAGTAAAGCTCCCTCTACACCGTCCCCATCAAACACTCGCAGGACAGGTACAGCACGGAGTTAGATACAGAGTAAAGCTCCCTCTACACTGTCCCCATCAAACACTCCCAGGACAGATACAGCACGGGGTTAGATACAGAGAAAAGCTCCCTCAACACTGTCCCATCAAACACACCCAGGACAGGTACAGCACGGGGTTAGATACAGAGTAAATCTCCCTCTACACTGTCCCCAAAAAACGCTCCCTGGACAGGTACAGCACGGGGTTAGATACAGAGTAAATCTCCCTCTACACTGTCCCCATCAAACACTCCCAGGTCAGATACAGCACGGGGTTAGATACAGAGTAAAGCTCCCTCTACACCGTCCCCATCAAACACTCCCAGAACAGGTACAGCACGGAGTTAGATACAGAGTAAATCTCCCTCTACACCGTCCCCATCAAACACTCCCAGGACAGGTACAGCATGGGTTTCGATACAGAGTAAATCTCCCTCTACACTGTCCCCATCAAACACTCCCAGGACAGGTACAGCACGGGGTTAGATACAGAGTAAATCTCCCTCTACACCTTCCACATCAAACGCTCCCAGGACAGGTACAGCACGGGGTTAGATACAAAGTAAATCTCCCTCTACACCGTCCCCATCAAACACTCCCAGGACAGGTACAGCATGGGTTTCGATACAGAGTAAAGCTCCCTCTACACCGTCCCCATCAAACACTCCCAGGACAGGTACAGCACGGGGTTAGATATAGAGTAAAGCTCCCTCTACACCGTCCCCATCAAACACTCCCAGGACAGGTACAGCACGGGGTCAGATACAGAGTAAATCTCCCTCTACACCGTCCCCATCAAACACTCTCAGGACAGGTACATCACGCGGTTAGACACACAGTAAAGCTCCCTCTACACTGTCCCCATCAAACACTCCCAGGACAGGTACAGTACGGGGTTAGATACAGAGTAAAGGTCCATCTACACCGTCCCCATCAAACACTCCCAGGACAGGTACAGCACGGGGTTAGATACTGAGCAAATCTCGTTCATCTCCATCCCCATCAAACACTCCCAGGACAGGTACAGCACGGGGTTAGGTACAGATTAAATCTTCCTCTAAAACATCCCCATCAAACACTCCAAGGAAAGGTACAGCATGGGGTTAGATACAGAGATAATCTCCCTCTACACTGTCCCCATCAAACACTCCCAGGACAGGTACAGCACGGGGTCAGATACAGAGTAAAGCTCCCTCTACACTGTCCCCATCAAACACTCCCAGTACAGGTACAGCACAGGGTTAGATACAGAGTAATGCTCCCTCTACACCGTCCCCATCAAACACTCCCAGGACAGGTACAGCACGGGGTAAGATACAGAGTAAAGCTCCCTCTACACCGTCCCCAGCAAACACTCCCAGGACAGTTACAGAACAGGGTTATTTACAGATTAAACCTTCCTCTAAAACAAGCCCCATCAAACACTCCCAGGAAAGGTACAGCATGGTGTTAGATACAGAGAAAATCTCCCTCTACACCGTCCCCATCAAACACTCCCAGGACAGGTACAGCACGGGGTTAGATACAGAGTAAAGCTCCCTCTACACCATCCACATCAAACACTCCCAGGACAGGTACAGCACGGGGTTAGATACAGAGTAAAGCTCCCTCTACACTGTCCCCATCAAACACTCCTAGGACAGGTACAGCACGGGGTCAGATACAGAGTAAAGCTCCCTCTACACTGTCCCCATCAAACACTCCTAGGACAGGTACAGCACGGGGTCAGATACAGAGAAAATCTCCCTCTACACTATCCCCATCAAACACTCCCAGGACAGGAACAGCAAGGAGTTAGATACAGAGTAAATCTCCCTCTAAACTGTCCCCATCAAACACTCCCAGGACAGGTACAGCACAGGGTTAGATACAGAGTAAAGCTCCCTCTACACCACCCCCATCAAACACTCCCAGGAAACGTACAGCACAAGGTTAGATACAGAGTAAAGCTCCCTCTACACTGTCCCCATCAAACACTCCCAGGACAGGTACAGCACAGCGTTAGATACAGAGTAAAACAGCCTCTACACTGTCACCATCAAACACTCCCAGGACAGTAACAGCACGGGGTTAGATACAGAGAAAAGCTCTCTCAACACTGTCCCATCAAACACACACAGAACAGGCGCAGCACTGCACTATTATAGAGCAAAGCTCCCTCTACACTGTCCACATCAACTCTCTGAGATCAGATACATCACGGGGTTAGGTACAGAGTAAAGCTACCTCAATACTGTCCCCATCAAACACTCAAAGGAAATCTACAGCACGGTGTTAGTTATAGTGTAAAGCTTCCTCAACAATGTCCTTATCAAACATTCAATGACAGTTACAGCACTTGGTAAGACACAGAGTAATTCTCCCTCTACACAGTCCCCATTATACACTCTAAGGAAAGTTACAGCATGGGGTGACATACAGCGTAAACCTCCCTCTACACCGTCCCCATCAAACACTCCGAGGACAGGTACAGCAAGGGGTTAAATAAACAGTAAAACTCGCTCTAAACCGTACCCATCAAACACTCCCAGGACAGGTACAGCACGGGGTTAGATACAGAGTAAATCTCCCTCTACACTGTCCCCATCAAACACTCC
>JANJGN010003369.1:0-46649 GCA_026770705.1 Isurus oxyrinchus
GGGGGGGTTTTGGGGACATTGTCTCGGGGGGGTTTTGAGGGGGGGTTTTGGGGACATTGTCTGGGGGCAGTTTTGGGGACATTGTTTCGGGGGGATTTTGGTGACATTGTCTCGGGGGGTTTTGGGGGGGGTTTTGGGGGCATTGTCTCGGGGGGCTTTTGGGGACATTGTCTCGGGGGGGTTTTGGGGACATTGTCTCGGCGGGGTTTTGGTGGGTGGTTTTGGGGACATTGTCTCGGGGGTGTTTTGGGGACATTCTCTCAGGGGGGTTTTGGGGGGGGGTTTTGGGGACATTGTCTCGGGGGGGTTTTGGGGACATTGTATCGAGTGGGTTTTGGGGACATTGTCTTGGGGGGGTTTTGGGGGGGGGTTTTGGGGACATTGTCTCGGGGGCGTTTTGGGGACATTGTCTCGGGGGTTTTTGGGGTGGGGTTTTGGGGACATTGTCTCGGGGGGGTATTGGGAACATTGTCTCGGGGGTGTTTTGGTGGGGTGTTCTGGGGACATTGTATTGGGGGTGTTTTGGGGACATTGTCTCAGGGGGGTTTTGGGGGGGTTTTGGGGACATTGTCTCAGGGGGGTTTTGGGAACATTGTCTCGGGAGTTTTTGGGGACATTGTCTCGGGGGGGGTTTGGGGGGGTTTTGGGGACATTGTCTCGGGGGGGTTTTGGGGACATTGTCTCGGGGGTTTTTGGGGACATTGTCTCGGGAATGTTTTGGGGGGGGTGTTTTGGGGACGTTGTCTCGTGGCGATTTTGGGGACATTGTCTTGGGGGTTTTTTGGGGTGGGTTTTGGGGACATTGTCTCGGGGGGGTTTAGTGGACATTGTCTCGGGGGTGTTCTGGTGACATTGTCTCGGGGGTTTTGGGGGGGGTTTTGGGGACCTTGTCTCGGGGGGTTTTGGGGACATTGACTCGGGGGGGTTTTGGGGACATTGTCTCGAGGGGGTTTTGGGGACATTGTCTCGGGGGGTTTTGGGGACATTGTCTCGGGGGGGTTTTGAGGGGGGGTTTTGGGGACATTGTCTCGGGGGGGGTTTGGGGATATTGTCTCGGGGGGTTTTTGGGGACATTGTCTCGAGGGGGTTTTGGGGGGGTTTTGGGAACATTGTCTCGGGGCAGTTTTGGGGACATTGTTTCAGGGGGTTTTGGGGACATTGTCTCGGGGGGGGTTTTGGGGGGGGTTTTGTGGACATTGTCTTGGGGGGCTTTTGGGGACATTGTCTCGGGGGGGTTTTGGGGACATTGTCTCGGCGGGGTTTTGGTGGGTGGTTTTGGGGACATTGTCTCGGGGGGGTTTTGGGGACATTGTCTCGGGGAGGTTTTGGGGACATCGTCTCGGGGGTGTTTAGGGGTGGTGTTTTGGGGACATTGTCCTGTTGGGGTTTTTGGGGACATTGTCTCGGGGGGGTTTTGGGAACATTGTCTCGGGGGGTTTTGGGGGTGGGGGTTTTGGGGACATTGTCTCGGGGGGGTTTTGGGGACATTGTCTCGGGAGGGTTTTGGGGACGTTGTCTCGGGGGGGTTTTGGGGACATTGTCTCGAAGGGTTTTGGGGACATTGTCTCGGGGGAGTTTTGGGTGGGTGTTTTGGGGACATTGTCTCGGGGGGGTTTTGGGGACATTGTCTCGGGGGGGTTTTGGGGACATTGTCTCGGCGGGGTTTTGGTGGGTGGTTTTGGGGGACATTGTCTCGGGGGGGTTTTGGGGACATTGTCTCGGGGAGGTTTTGGGGACATCGTCTCGGGGGTGTTTAGGGGTGGTGTTTTGGGGACATTGTCCTGTTGGGGTTTTTGGGGACATTGTCTCGGGGGGGTTTTGGGAACATTGTCTCGGGGGGTTTTGGGGGTGGGGGTTTTGGGGACATTGTCTCGGGGGGGTTTTGGGGACATTGTCTCGGGAGGGTTTTGGGGACGTTGTCTCGGGGGGGTTTTGGGGACATTGTCTCGAAGGGTTTTGGGGACATTGTCTCGGGGGAGTTTTGGGTGGGTGTTTTGGGGACATTGTCTCGGGGGGGTTTTGAGGACATTGTCTCAGGGGGGTTTTGGGGATATTGTCTCGGGGGTGTTTTGGGGGGGTGTTTTGTGGACATTGTCTCGTGGGGGGTTTAGGGGACATTGTCGCGGGGGGGTTTTGGGAACATTGTCTCGGGGGGTTTTGGGGGTGGGTTTTTGGGGACATTGTCTCGGGGGGGATTTTGGGGACATTGTCTCGGGGGGTTTTGGGGACGTTGTCTCGGGGGGGTTTTGGGGACATTGTCTCGGGGGGGTTTTGGGGACATTGTCCCGGGGGTTTTTGGGGACATTGTCTCGGGGGTGTTTTGGGGGGGGTGGTTTGGGGACATTGTCTCGGGGGGGGTTTTGGGGACATTGTCTCGGGGGGTTTTTGGGGGGGTGTTTTTGGGGACATTGTGTCGGGGGGGTTTTGGGAACATTGTCTCGGGGGGGATTTGGGGGGGGGTTTTGGGGACATTGTCTCGGGGGGGTTTTGGGGACATTGTCTCGAAGGGGTTCTGGGGACAATGTCTCGGGGGGGTTTGGGGGGGGATTTTGGGGACATTGTCTCAGGGGGGTTTTGGCGACATTGTCTCGGGGGCGTTTTGGGGACATTGTCTCGGGGGGGTTTTGGGGGGGGTGTTTGGGGACATTGTCTCGGGAGGGTTTTGGGGACATTGTCTCGGGGGTGTTTTGGGGACATTGTCTCGGGGGGGTTTTGGGGGGGTGATTTTGGGGACATTGTCTCGGGGGGTTTTTGGGGACATTGTCTCGGGGGGGTTTTGGGGATATTGTCTCGATGGGGTTCTGGGGACAATGTCCCGGGGGGGGTTTGTGGGGGGATTTTGGGGACATTGTCTCGGGGGGGTTTTGGCGACATTGTCTCGGGGGCGTTTTGGGGACATTGTCTCGGGGGTGTTTTGGGGGGGGAATTTTGGGGACATTGTCTCGGGGGGGTTTTGGCGACATTGTCTCGGGGGCGTTTTGGGGACATTGTCTCGGGGGTGTTTTGGGGGGGGAATTTTGGGGACATTGTCTCGGGGGGGTTTTGGGGACATTGTCCCGGGGGGTTTTGGGGACATTGTCTCGGGGGTTTTTGGGGGGGGGGTTTGGGCATTGTCTCGGGGGGGTTTTGATGACTTTGTCTCGGGGGGGTTTTGGGGACATCGTCTCGGGGGGGTTTTGGGGATGGGATTTTGGGGACATTGTCTCGGCGGGGTTTTGGGCACATTGTCTCGGGGGTGTTTTGGGGACATTGTCTCGGGGGCTTTTTGGGGGTGGGGGTTTTGGGGACATTGTCTCGGGAGTGTTTTGGGGACATTGTCTCGGGGTCGTTTTGGGGGGGGAGTTTTGGGGACATTTTCTCGCGGTGGGTTTTGGGGACATTGTCTCGGGGGTGTTTTTGGGGGGGGGTTTTTGGGGACATTGTCTCGGGGGTGTTTTGGGGACATTGTCTCGGGGGGGTTAGGGGGGGGGTTTTGGGGACATTGCCTCGGGGGGGTTTTAGGGACATTGTCTCGGGGGGGTTTTGGGGACATTGTCTCGGGGGGGTTTTGTGGGGGGGTTTTGGGGACATTGTCTCGGGGGGTTTTGGGGACATTGTCTCGGGGGTGTTTTGGGGACATTGTCTCGGTGGGGTTTTGGGGGGGGTTTTGGGGACATTGTCTCGGGGGGGTTTTGGGGACATTGTCTCGGGGGGGTTTTGGGGACATTGTCTCGGGGGGGTTTTGAGGGGGGGGTTTTGGGGACATTGTCTCGGGGGGGTTTTGGGGATATTGTCTCGGGGGGGTTTTGGGGACATTGTCTCGGGGGGGTTTTGGGGGAGGGTTTTGGGGACATTGTCTCGCAGCAGTTTTGGGGACATTGTTTCGGGGGGGTTTTGGGGACATTGTCTCGGGGGGGTTTTGGGGGGGGTTTTGGGGACATTGTCTTGGGGGGCTTTTGGGGACATTGTCTCGGGGGGGTTTTGGGGACATTGTCTCGGCGGGGTTTTGGTGGGTGGTTTTGGGGACATTGTCTCGGGGGTGTTTTGGGGACATTGTCTCAGGGGGGTTTTGGGGGGGCGTTTTGGGGACATTGTCTCGGGGGGGTTTTGGGGACATTGTCTCGGGCTTGTTTTGGGGACATTGTCTGTGGGGGTTTTGGGGGGGTTTTTTGGGGACATTGTCTCGGGGGTGTTTTGGGGGGGGTTGGGGTCATTGTCTCGGTGGGGTTTTGGGGACATTGTCTCGGGGTTTTTTGGGGGGGGGTTTTGGGGACATTGTCTCGGGGGGGTTTTGGGAACATTGTCTCGGGGGGGATTTGGGGGTGGGGTTTTGGGGACATTGTCTCGGGGGGGTTTTGGGGACATTGTCTCGAAGGGGTTCTGGGGACAATGTCTCGGGGGGGTTTGTGGGGGGATTTTGGGGACAATGTCTCGGGGGGGTTTTGGCGACATTGTCTCGGGGGCGTTTTGGGGACATTGTCTCGGGGGGTTTTGTGGGTGGTGTTTGGGGACATTGTCTCGGGAGGGTTTTGGGGACATTGTCTCGGGGGTGTTTTGGGGACATTGTCTTGGGGGGGTTTTGGGGGGGGGATTTTGGGGACATTGTCTCGGGGGGTTTTTGGGGACATTGTGTCGGGGGGGTTTTGGGGACATTGTCTCGAAGGGCTTCTGGGGACAATGTCTCTGGGGGGGTTTGGTGCGGGATTTTGGGGACATTGTCTCGGGGGGTTTTGGCGACATTGTCTCGGGGGCGTTTTGGGGACATTGTCTCGGGGGGATTTTGGGAGGGGTGTTTGGGGACATTGTCTCGGGAGGGTTTTGGGGACATTGTCTCGGGGGTGTTTTGGGGACATTGTCTCGGGGGGGTTTTGGGGGGGGATTTTGGGGACATTGTCTCGGGGGGGTTTTGGGGACATTGTCTCGGGGGGTTTTGGGGACATTGTCTCGGGGGGGGTTTTAAGGGGTGGTGTTTTGGGGCATTGTCTCGGGGGGGTTTTGATGACTTTGTCTCGGGGTTGTTTTGGGGACATTGTCTCGGGGGGGTTTTGGGGATGGGATTTTGGGGACATTGTCTCGGCGGGGTTTTGGGCACATTGTCTCAGGGGGGTTTTGGGGGTGGATTTTGGGGACATTGTCTCGGGGGGGTTTTGGGGACATTGTCTTGGGGGTGTTTTGGGGACATTGTCTCGGGGGGGTTTTTGGGGGTGTGGGTTTTGGGGACATTGTCTCGGGGTTGTTTTGGGGACATAGTCTCGGTTTGGTTTTGGGGGGGTTTTGGGGACATTTTCTCGGGGTGGGTTTTGGGGACATTGTCTCGGGGGTCTTTTTGGGGGGTGGTTTTTGGGGACATTGTCTCGGGGTGTTTTGGGGACATTGTCTCGGGGGGGTTATGCTGGGGGTTTTGGGGACATTGCCTCTGGGGGGTTTTAGGGACATTGTCTCAGGGGTGTTTTGGGGACATTGTCTTGGGGGGGTTTGTGGGGGGGTTTTGGGGACATTGTCTCGCGGGGGTTTTGGGGTCATTGTCTCGGGGGGGTTTTGGGGACATTGTCTTGGCGGGGATTTGGGGGGGGTTTTGGGGACATTGTCTCGGGGGGTTTTGGGGACATTGTCTCGGGGGGGTTTTGGGGACATTGTCTCGGGGGGGTTTTGAGGGTGGGGGTTTGGGGACATTGTCTCGGGGGGGTTTTGGGGATATTGTCTCGGGGGGGTTTTGGGGACATTGTCTCGGGGGGGTTTTGAGGGGGGGTTTTGGGGACATTGTCTGGGGGCAGCTTTGGGGACATTGTTTCGGGGGGATTTTGGTGACATTGTCTCGGGGGTGTTTTGGGGGGGTTTTGGGGGCATTGTCTCGGGGGGCTTTTGGGGACATTGTCTCGGGGGGGTTTTGGGGACATTGTCTCGGCGGGGTTTTGGTGGGTGGTTTTGGGGACATTGTCTCGGGGGTGTTTTGGGGACATTGTCTCAGGGGGGTTTTGGGGGGGGGTTTTGGGGACATTGTCTCGGGGGGGTTTTGGGGACATTGTATCAGGGGGGTTTTGGGGACATTGTCTTGGGGGGGTTTTGGGGGGGGGTTTTGGGGGCATTGTCTCGGGGGCGTTTTGGGGACATTGTCTCGGGGGTTTTTGGGGTGGGGTTTTGGGGACATTGTCTCGGGGGGGTATTGGGAACATTGTCTCGGGGGGGTTTTGGTGGGGTGTTCTGGGGACATTGTCTTGGGGGTGTTTTGGGGACATTGTCTCAGGGGGGTTTTGGGGGGGGTTTTGGGGACATTGTCTCAGGGGGGTTTTGGGAACATTGTCTCGGGAGTTTTTGGGGACATTGTCTCGGGGGGGGTTTGGGGGGGTTTTGGGGACATTGTCTCGGGGGGGTTTTGGGGACATTGTCTCGGGGGTTTTTGGGGACATTGTCTCGGGAATGTTTTGGGGGGGTTGTTTTGGGGACGTTGTCTCATGGCGATTTTGGGGACATTGTCTTGGGGGTTTTTTGGGGGGGGGTTTTGGGGACATTGTCTCGGGGGGGTTTAGTGGACATTGTCTCGGGGGTGTTCTGGTGACATTGTCTCGGGGGTTTTGGGGGGGGTTTTGGGGACCTTGTCTCGGGGGGTTTTGGGGACATTGACTCGGGGGGGGTTTTGGGGACATTGTCTCGAGGGATTTTGGGGGTGGGTTTGGGGACATTGTCTCGGGGGGGTTTTGGGGACATTGTGTCGGGGGTGTTTTGGGGACATTGTCTCGGGGGGGTTTTGGGGGAGGGTTTTGGGGACATTGTCTCGGTGGGGTTTTGGGGATATTGTCTCAGGGGGGTTTTGGGGACATTGTCTCGGGAGGGTTTTGGGGACATCGTCTCGGGGGTGTTTTGGGGGAGTGTTTTGGGGACATTGTCTTGTGGGGGGTTTTCGGGACATTGTCTCGGGGGGGTTTTGGGGATGGGATTTTGGGGACATTGTCTCGGCGGGGTGTTGGGGACATTGTCTCAGAGGGGTTTTGGGGGTGGATTTTGGGGACATTGTCTCGGGGGGTTTTGGGGACATTGTCTCGGGGGGGATTTGGGGGGGGGATTTTGGGGACATTGTCTCGGGGCAGTTTTGGGGACATTGTTTCGGGGGGGTTTTGGGGACATTGTCTCGGGGGGGTTTTGGGGGGGTTTTTGGGGACATTGTCTCGGGGGGGTTTTGGGGACATAGTCTCGGGGGTGTTTTGGGGACATTCTCTCAGGGGGGTTTTGGGGGGGAATTTTGGGGACATTGTCTCGGGGGTTTTGGGGACATTGTCTCGGGGAGGTTTTGGGGACATTGTCTTGGGGGGGTTTTGGGGGTGGAGTTTTGGGGGACATTGTCTCGGGGGGGTTTTGGGGACATTGTCTCGGGGGGTTTTTGGTGTGGGGTTTTGGGGACATTGTCTCGGGGGGGTTTTGGGAACATTGTCTTGGGGGGATTTGGGGGGGTTTTGGGGACATTGTCTCGGGGGGGTTTTGGGGACATTGTCTCGGGGGGGTTTTGGGGACATTGTCTCGGGGGGTTTGAAGGGGTGTGTTTGGGGACATTGTCTCGGGAGAGTTTTGGGGACATTGTCTCGGGGGTTTTGGGGACATTGTCTCGGGGAGGTTTTGGGGACATTGTCTTGGGGGGGTTTTGGGGGTGGAGTTTTGGGGGACATTGTCTCGGGGGGGTTTTGGGGACATTGTCTCGGGGGGGTTTTTGGTGTGGGGTTTTGGGGACATTGTCTCGGGGGGGTTTTGGGAACATTGTCTTGGTGGGGATTTGGGGGGGTTTTGGGGACATTGTCTCGGGGGGGTTTTGGGGACATTGTCTCGGGGGGGTTTTGTGGACATTGTCTCGGGGGGTTTTTGGGGGGGGGTGTGTTTGGGGACATTGTCTCGGGAGAGTTTTGGGGACATTGTCTCGGGGGTGTTTTGGGGACATTGTCTCGGGGGGGTTTTGGGGGGGTGATTTTGGGGACATTGTCTCGGGGGGGTTTTGGGGACATTGTCTCGGGGGTTTTGGGGACATTGTCTCGGGGGGGTTTTGGGGGGGGCTTTTGGGGACATTGTCTCATGGGAGTATTGGGGACATTGTCTCGGGGGGGTTTTGGGGACATTGTCTCGGGGGAGTTTTGGGTGGGTGTTTTGGGGACATTGTCTCGGGGGGGTTTTGGAGACATTGTCTCGGGAGGGTTTTGGGGACATCGTCTCGGGGGTGTTTTGGGGGGGTGTTTTGGGGACATTGTCTCGGGGGCGTTTTGGGGACATTGTCTCGGAGGGTTTTTGGGGTGGGGTTTTGGGGACATTGTCTCGGGGGTGTTTTGAGGAGATTGTCTCAGGGGTGTTTTGGGGGGGGTTTTGGGGTCCTTGTCTCAGGGGGGTTTTGGGGACATTGTCTCGGGAGGGTTTTGGGGACATTGTCTCGGGGGGGTTTTGGGGGGGTTTTTTGGGACATTGTCTCGGGGGGGTTTTGGGGACATTGTCTCGGAGGGGTTTTGGGGACATTGTCTCGGGAGTGTTTTGGGGGGGGTGTTTTGGGGACATTGTCTCGTGGGGGTTTTGGGGACATTGTCTCGGGGGGTATTTGGGGGGGGTTTTGGGGACATTGTCTCGGGGGGGTTTTGGGGACATTGTCTCGGGGGTGTTCTGGTGACATTGTCTCGGGGGGTTTGGGGGGGGTTTGGGGACCTTATCTCGGGGGGGTTTTGGGGACATTGACTCGGGGGGGGTTTGGGGACATTGTCTCGAGGGATTTTGGGGGTGGGTTTGGGTACATTGTCTCGGGGGGGTTTTGGGGACATTGTGTCGGGGGTGTTTTGGGGACATTGTCTCGGGGGCGTTTTTGGGGGGGGGGTTTTGGGGACATTGTCTCGGGGGGGTTTTGGGGACATTGTCTCGGGTGGGTTTTGGGGACATTGTCTCGGGTGTTTTTGGGGACATTGTCTCGGGGGGGGTTTTGGGGATGTGATTTTGGGGCCATTGTCGCGGCGGGGTTCTGGGGACATTCTCTCAGGGGCGTTTTGCGGGTGGATTTTGGGGACATTGTCTCGGGGGGGGTTTTGGGGACATTGTCTCAGGGGGGGTTTATGGGACATTGTCTCGGGGGTGTTTTGGGGACATTGTCTCGGTGGGGTTTTGGGGACATTGTCTCGGTGGGGTTTTGGGTGGGGGGTTTTGGGGACATTGTCTCGGGGGGGTTTTGGGAACATTGTCTTGGGGGGGTTTTGGAGGGGTTTTTGGTGACATTGTCTCGGGGGGGTTTTGGGGACATTGTCTCGGGGTGTTTTGGGGACATTGTCTCGGGGGGTTTTTGGGGGGGGGTTTGGGGACATTGTCTCGGGTGGGGTTTGGGGACATTGTCTCGGGGTTGTTTTGGGGGGTGGTTTGGGGACATTGTCTCGGTGCGGTTTTGGGGGACATTGTCTCGGGAGGGTTTTGGGGACATCGTCTCGGGTGTGTTTTGGGGGGGGTGTTTTGCGGACATTGTCTTGTGGGGGGTTTCGGGACATTGTCTCGGGGGGGTTTTGGGGAGGGGATTTTGGGGACATTGTATCGGCGGGGTTTTGGGGACATTGTCTCAGAGGGGTTTTGGGGGTGGATTTTGGGGACATTGTCTCGGGGGGGTTTTGGGGACATTGTCTCAGGGGGGTTTTGGGGGGGTGATTTGGGGGACATTGTCTCGGGGGGGGTTTTTGGGGACATTGTTTCGGGGGGTTTTGGGGACATTGTCTCGGGGGGGTTTTGGGGGGGTCTTTTGGGGACATTGTCTCATGGGGGTATTGGGGACATTGTCTCGGGGGGGTTTTGGGGACATTGTCTCGGGGGAGTTTTGGGTGGGTGTTTTGGGGACATTGTCTCGGGGGGGTTTTGGAGACATTGTCTCAGGGGGGTTTTGGGGACATTGCCTCGGGGGGGTTTTGGGGACATTGTCTCAGGGGGGTTTTGGGGACATTGTCTCGGGGGGGGTTTTGGGGACATTGTCTCGGGAGTGTTTTGGGGGGGGTGTTTTACGGACATTGTCTCGGGGGGCGTTTTGGGGACATTGTCTCGGGGCGTTTTTGGGGTGGGGTTTTGGGGACATTGTCTCGGGGGTGTTTTGGGGAAATTGTCTCAGGGGTGTTTTGGGGGGGGGGTTTTTTGGGGACCTTGTCTCAGGGGGGTTTTGGGGACATTGTCTCGGGAGGGTTTTGGGGACATTGTCTCGGGGGGGTTTTGGGGGGGTTTATTGGGACATTGTCTCGGGGGGGTTTTGGGGACATTGTCTCGGGGGGGTTTTGGGGACATTGTCTCGGGAGTGTTTAGGGGGGGGTGTTTTGGGGACATTGTCTCGTGGGGGTTTTGGGGACATTGTCTCGGGGGGTATTTGGGGGGGGTTTTGTGGACATTGTCTCGGGGGGGTTTTTTGGACATTGTCTCGGGGGGTGTTCTGGTGACATTGTCTCGGGGGTTTTGGGGGGTTTTTGGGGACCTTGTCTCGGGGGGGTTTTGGGGACATTGACTCGGGGGGGTTTTGGGGACATTGTCTCGAGGGATTTTTGGGGGTGGGTTTGGGGACATTGTCTCGGGGGGGTTTTGGGGACATTGTGTCGGGGGTGTTTTGGGGACATTGCCTCGGTGGGGTTTTGGGGACATTGTCTCGGGTGGGTTTTGGGGACATTGTCTCGGGTGTTTTTGGGGACATTGTCTCGGGGGGGTTTTGGGGGATGGGATTTTGGGGCCATTGTCGCGGCGGTGTTCTGGGGACATTGTCTCAGGGGCGTTTTGGGGTTGGATTTTGGGGACATTGTCTCGGGGGGATTTTGGGGACATTGTCAAAGGGGGGTTTTGGGGACATTGTCTCAGGGGGGGTTTATGGGACATTGTCTCGGGGGTGTTTTGGGGACATTGTCTCGGGGGGTTTTTGGGAACATTGTCTTGGGGGGGTTTTGGAGGGGGTTTTGGTGACATTGTCTCGGGGGGGTTTTGGGGACATTGTCTCGGGGTGTTTTGGGGACATTGTCTCGGGGGGTTTTGGGGGGGGTGTTTGGGGACATTGTCTCGGGAGGGGTTTGGGGACATTGTCTCGGGGGTGTTTTGGGGGGGGGTTTGGGGACATTGTCTCGGTGCGGTTTTGGGGACATTGTCTCGGGAGGGTTTTGGGGACATCGTCTCGGGGGTGTTTTGGGGGGGTGTTTTGCGGACATTGTCTTGTGGGGGGTTTTCGGGACATTGTCTCGGGGGGATTTTGGGGAGGGGATTTTGGGGACATTGTCTCGGCGGGGTTTTGGGGACATTGTCTCAGGGGGGTTTTGGGGGAGGATTTTGGGGACATTGTCTCGGGGGGGTTTTGGGGACTTTGTCTCAGGGGGGTTTTGGGGGGGTTTTAGGGACAATGTCTCGGGGCCGTTTTTGGGGACATTGTTTCGGGGGGGTTTTGGGGACATTGTCTCGGGGGGGTTTTGGCGGGGGTTTTGGGGACATTGTCTCGGGGGGGTTTTGGGAACATTGTCTCGGGGGGGTTTTGGGGACATTGCCTCGGCGGGGTTTTGGTGGGTGGTTTTGGGGGACATTGTCTCGGGGGTGTTTTGGGGACATTGTCTCGGGGGGGTTTTGGGGGGGGTTTTGGGGACATTGTCTCTTGGGGGTTTTGGGGACATTGTCTCGGGGGGGTTTGGGGAAATTGTCTTGGGGGGGTTTTGGGGGGGTTTTGGGGACATTGTCCTCGGGGGGGTTTTGGGGACATTGTCTCGCGGGGATTTTGGGGTGGGGTTTTGGGGACATTGTCTCGGGGGGGGTTTTGGGAACATTGTCTTGGGGAGGATTTGGGGGGGGTTTTGGAGACATTGTCTCGGGGGGGTTTTGGGGACATTGTCTCGAAGGGGTACTGGGAACAATGTCTCGGGGGGGTTTGGGGGGGGATTTTGGGGACATTCTCTCGGGGGGGTTTTGGCGACATTGTCTCGGGGGCGTTTTGGGGACATTGTCTCGGGGGGTTTTTGGGGGGGGTGTGTTTGGGGACATGGTCTCGGGAGGGTTTTGGGGACATTGTCTCAGGGGTGTTTTGGGGACATTGTCTCGGGGGGGTTTTGGGGGGGGTGATTTTGGGGACATTGTCTCGGGGGATTTTGGGGACATTGTCTCGGGGCTTTTTGGGGACATTGTCTCGGGGGGTTTTGGGGGGGGCTTTTGGGGACATTGTCTCGGGGGGGTTTTGGGGACATTGTCGCCGGGGAGGTTTTGGGGACATTGTCTCGGGGGAGTTTTGAGTGGGTGTTTTGGGGACATTGTCTCGGGGGGGTTTTGGAGACATTGTCTCGGGAGGGATTTGGGGAGATCGTCTCGGGGGGTGTTTTGGGGGGGTGTTTTGGGGACATTGTCTTGTGGGGGGTTTTTGGGGACATTGTCTCGGGGGGGTTTTGGGAACATTGTCTCGGGGGGTTTTGGGGGTGTGGGTTTTGGGGACATTGTCTCGGGGGCGTTTTGGGGACATTGTCTCGGGGGCGTTTTGGGGGACGTTGTCTCGGGGGGGTTTTGGGGACATTGTCTCGGGGGTGTTTTGGGGACATTGTCTCGGGGGAGTTTTGGGTGGGGGTTTTGGGGACATTGTCTTGAGGGATTTTGGGGGTGGGTTTGGGGGACATTGTCTCGGGGGGGTTTTTGGGGACATTGTGTCGGGGGTGTTTTAGGGACATTGTCTCGGGAAAGTTTTGGGGGGGGTTTTTGGGGACATTGTCTCGGGGGGGGTTGGGGACATTGTCTCGGGTGGGTTTTGGGGACATTGTCTCGGGTGTTTTTGGGGACATTGTCTCGGGGGGGTTTTGGGGATGGGATTTTGGGGCCATTGTCCGCGGCGGGGTTCTGGGGACATTGTCTCAGGGGCGTTTTGGGGGTGGATTTTGGGGACATTGTCTCGGGGGGGGTTTGGGGACATTGTCTCAGGGGGGTTTATGGAACATTGTCTCGGGGGTGTTTTGGGGACATTGTCTCGGTGGGGTTTTGGGGACATTGTCTCGGGGGGGTTTTGGGTGGGGTGTTTTGGGGACATTGTCTCGGGGGGGTTTTGGGAACATTGTCTTGGGGGGGTTTTGGAGGGGGTTTTGGTGACATTGTCTCGGGGGGGGTTTTGGGGACATTGTCTCGGGGTGTTTTGGGGACATTGTCTCGGGAGGGTTTTGGGGGGGGTGTTTGGGGACATTGTCTCGGGAGGGGTTTGGGGACATTGTCTCGGGGGGTGTTTTGGGGGGGGGGTTTGGGGACATTGTCTCGGTGCGGTTTTGGGGACATTGTCTCGGGAGGGTTTTGGGGACATCGTCTCGGGGGTGTTTTGGGGGGGTGTTTTGCGGACATTGTCTTGTGGGGGGTTTTTCGAGACATTGTCTCGGGGGGGTTTTTGGGGAGGGGATTTTGGGAACATTGTCTCGGCGGGGTTTTGGGGACATTGTCTCAGAGGGGTTATGGGGGGTGGATTTTGGGGACATTGTCTCGGGGGGGTTTTGGGGACATTGTCTCAGGGTGTTTTTGGGGGGGGGGTTTTGGGGACAATGTCTCGGGGCCGTTTTGGGGACATTGTTTCGGGGGGTTTTGGGGGACATTGTCTCGGGGGGGTTTTGGCGGGGGTATTGGGGACATTGTCTCGGGGGGGTTTTGGGAACATTGTCTCGGGGGGTTTTGGGGGACATTGTCTCGGGTGGGTTTTGGGGACATTGTCTCGGGTGTTTTTGGGGACATTGTCTCGGGGGGGTTTTGGGGATGGGATTTTGGGGCCATTGTCGCGGCGGGATTCTGGGGACATTGTCTCAGGGGCGTTTTGGGGTTGGATTTTGGGGACATTGTCTCGGGGGGGTTTTGGGGACATTGTCTCAGGGGGGTTTTGGGGGACATTGTCTCGGAGGGGTTTTGGGGACATTGTCTCGGGAGTGTTTTGGGGGGGGGTGTTTTGGGGACCTTGTCTCGTGGGGGTTTTGGGGACATTGTCTCGGGGGGTATTTGGGGGGGTTTTTGGGGACATTGTCTCGGGGGGGTTTTGGGGACATTGTCTCGGGGGGTGTTCTGGTGACATTGTCTCGGGGGTTTTGGGGGGGGTTTGGGGACCTTGTCTCGGGGGGGGTTTTGGGGACATTGACTCGGGGGGGTTTTGGGGACATTGTCTCGATGATGGATTTTGGGGACATTGTGTCGGGGGTGTTTTGGGGACATTGTCTCGGGGGGGTTTTGGGGGGGGTTTTGGGGACATTGTCTCGGGGGGGTTTTGGGGGACATTGTCTCGGGTGGGTTTTGGGGACATTGTCTCGGGTGTTTTTGGGGACATTGTCTCGGGGGGGTTTTGGGGATGGGATTTTGGGGCCATTGTCGCGGCGGGGTTCTGGGGACATTGTCTCAGGGGCGTTTTGCGGGTGGATTTTGGGGACATTGTCTCGGGGGGGTTTTGGGGACATTGTCTCAGGGGGGTTTATGGGACATTGTCTCGGGGGTGTTTTGGGGACATTGTCTCGGTGGGGTTTTGGGGACATTGTCTCGGGGGGGGTTTTGGGTGGGGGGTTTTGGGGACATTGTCTCGGGGGGGTTTTGGGAACATTGTCTTGGGGGGGTTTTGGAGGGGGTTTTGGTGACATTGTCTCGGGGGGGTTTTGGGGACATTGTCTCGGGGTGTTTTGGGGACATTGTCTCGGGGGGGTTTGGGGGGTGGGGGTTTGGGGACATTGTCTCGGGAGGGGTTTGGGGACATTGTCTCGGGTGTGTTTTGGGGGGGGTTTGGGGACATTGTCTCGGTGCGGATTTGGGGACATTGTCTCGGGAGGGTTTTGGGGACATCGTCTCGGGGGTGTTTGGGGGGGGTGTTTTGCGGACATTGTCTTGTGGGGGGTTTTCGGGACATTGTCTCGGGGGGGTTTTGGGGGAGGGGATTTTGGGGACATTGTCTCGGCGGGGTTTTGGGGACATTGTCTCAGAGGGGTTTTGGGGGTGGATTTTGGGGACATTGTCTCGGGGGGGGTTTGGGGAAATTGTCTCAGGGGGGTTTTGGGGGGGTGATTTTGGGGACATTGTCTCGGGGGGGTTTTGGGGACATTGTTTCGGGGGGTTTTGGGGACATTGTCTCGGGGGGGTTTTTGGGGGGGTCTTTTGGGGACATTGTCTCATGGGGGTATTGGGGACATTGTCTCGGGGGGGTTTTGGGGACATTGTCTCGGGGGAGTTTTGGGTGGGTGTTTTGGGGGACATTGTCTCGGGGGGGTTTTGGAGACATTGTCTCGGGAGGGTTTTGGGGACATCGTCTCGGGGGTGTTTTGGGGGGGGGTGTTTTACGGGACATTGTCTCGGGGGCGTTTTGGGGCATTGTCTCGGGGCGTTTTTGGGGTGGGGTTTTGGGGACATTGTCTCGGGGGTGTTTTGGGGAAATTGTCTCAGGGGTGTTTTGGGGGGGGGTTTTGGGGACCTTGTCTCAGGGGGGTTTTGGGGACATTGTCTCGGGAGGGGTTTTGGGGACATTGTCTCGGGGGGGGTTTTGGGGGGTTTATTGGGACATTGTCTCGGGGGGGTTTTGGGGACATTGTCTCGGGGGGGTTTTGGGGACATTGTCTCGGGAGTGTTTTGGGGGGGGTGTTTTGGGGACATTGTCTCGTGGGGGTTTTGGGGACATTGTCTCGGGGGGTATTTGGGGGGGGGGTTTTGGGGACATTGTCTCGGGGGGGTTTTGGGGTCATTGTCTCGGGGGTGTTCTGGTGACATTGTCTCGGGGGTTTTTGGGGGGGTTTTGGGGACCTTGTCTCGGGGGGGTTTTGGGGACATTGACTCGGGGGGGTTTTGGGGACATTGTCTCGAGGGATTTTGGGGGTGCGTTTGGGGACATTGTCTCGGGGGGGTTTTGGGGACATTGTGTCGGGGGTGTTTTGGGGACATTGTCTCGGGCTGGTTTTGGGACATTGTCTCGGGTGGGTTTTGGGGACATTGTCTCGGGTGTTTTTGGGGACATTGTCTCGGGGGGGTTTTGGGGATGGGATTTTGGGGCCATTGTCGCGGTGGGGTTCTGGGGGACATTGTCTCAGGGGCGTTTTGGGTTGGATTTTGGGGACATTGTCTCGGGGGGGTTTTGGGTACATTGTCTCAGGGGGGTTTATGGGGCATTGTCTCGGGGGTGTTTTGGGGACATTGTCTCGGTGGGGTTTTGGGGACATTGTCTCGGGGGGGTTTTGGGTGGAGGGTTTTGGGGACATTGTCTCGGGGGGTTTTTGGGAACATTGTCTTGGGGGGGTTTTTGGAGGGGGTTTTGGTGACATTGTCTCGGGGGGGTTTTGGGGACATTGTCTTGGGTGTTTTGGGGACATTGTCTCGGGGGGGTTTTGGGGGGGTGTTTGGGGACATTGTCTCGGGAGGGGTTTGGGGACGTTGTCTCGGGGGTGTTTTGGGGGGGGGGGTTTGGGGACATTGTCTCGGTGCGGTTTTGGTGACATTGTCTCGGGAGGGTTTTGGGGACATCGTCTCGGGGGTGTTTTGGGGGGTGTTTTGCGGACATTGTCTTGTGGGGGGTTTTCGGGACATTGTCTCGGGGGGATTTTGGGGAGGGGATTTTGGGGACATTGTCTCGGCAGGGTTTTGGGACATTGTCTCAGGGGGGTTTTGGGGGTGGATTTTGGGGACATTGTCTCGGGGGGTTTTTGGGGACATTGTCTCAGGGGGGTTTTGGGGGGGGTCTTTTGGGGACAATGTCTCGGGGCCGTTTTGGGGACATTGTTTCGGGGGGGTTTTGGGGACATTGTCTCGGGGGGGGTTTTGGCGGGGGTTTTGGGGACATTGTCTCGGGGGGGGTTTTGGGAACATTGTCTCGGGGGGGTTTTGGGGACATTGCCTCGGCGGGGTTTTGGTGGGTGGTTTTGGGGACATTGTCTCGGGGGTGTTTTGGGGACATTGTCTCGGGTGGGGTTTTGGGGGGGGGGTTTGGGGACATTGTCTCTTGGGGGTTTTGGGGACATTGTCTCGGGGGGGTTTTGGGAACATTGTCTTGGGGGGGATTTGGGGGGGTTTTGGGGACATTGTCTCGGGGGTTTTTGGGGACATTGTCTCGAAGGGGGTTCTGGGAACAATGTCTCGGGGGGGTTTGGGGGGGGATTTTGGGGACATTCTCTCGGGGGTGTTTTGGCGACATTGTCTCGGGGGGCGTTTTGGGGACATTGTCTCGGGGGGTTTTTGGGGGGGGGTGTGTTTGGGGACATGGTCTCGGGAGGGGTTGGGGACATTGTCTCAGGGGTGTTTTGGGGACATTGTCTCGGGGGGGGTTTTGGGGGGTGATTTTGGGGACATTGTCTCGGGGGATTTTGGGGACATTGTCTCGGGGGTTTTTGGGGACATTGTCTCGGGGGGTTTTGGGGGGGGCTTTTGGGGACATTGTCTCGGGGGGGTTTTGGGGACATTGTTGCCGGGGGGGTTTTGGGGACATTGTCTCGGGGGAGTTTTGGGTGGGTGTTTTTGGGGACATTGTCTCGGGGGGTTTTGGAGACATTGTCTCGGGAGGGATTTGGGGACATCGTCTCGGGGGTGTTTTGGGGGGGTGTTTTGGGGACATTGTCTTGTGGGGGGTTTTGGGGACATTGTCTCGGGGGGGTTTTGGGAACATTGTCTCGGGGGGTTTTGAGGGTGTGGGTTTTGGGGACATTGTCTCGGGGGCGTTTTGGGGACATTGTCTCGGGGGCGTTTTGGGGACGTGTCTCGGGGGGGTTTTGGGGACATTGTCTCGAGGGGGTTTTAGTGACATTGTCTCGGGGGAGTTTTGGGTGGGGGTTTTGGGGACATTGTCTTGAGGGATTTTGGGGGTGGGTTTGGGGACATTGTCTCGGGGGGGTTTTGGGGACATTGTGTCGGGGGTGTTTTGGGGACATTGTCTCGGGAAAGTTTTGGGGGGGGGTTTTGGGACATTGTCTCGGGGGGGGGTTGGGGACATTGTCTCGGGTGGGTTTTGGGGACATTGTCTCGGGGGGGTTTTGGGGATGGGATTTTGGGGCCATTGTCGCGGCGGGGTTCTGGGGACATTGTCTCAGGGGCGTTTTGGGGGTGGATTTTGGGGACATTGTCTCGGGGGGGTTTTGGGGACATTGTCTCAGGGGGGTTTATGGAACATTGTCTCGGGGGGTGTTTTGGGGACATTGTCTCGGTGGGGTTTTGGGGACATTGTCTCGGGGGGGTTTTGGGTGGGGGGTTTTGGGGACATTGTCTCGGGGGGGTTTTGGGAACATTGTCTTGGGGGGGTTTTGGAGGGGGTTTTGGTGACATTGTCTCGGGGGGGTTTTGGGGACATTGTCTCGGGGGTGTTTTGGGGACATTGTCTCGGGGGGGGTTTTTGGGGGGGGGTGTTTGGGGACATTGTCTCGGGAGGGGTTTGGGGACATTGTCTCGGGGGTGTTTTGGGGGGGGGGGTTTGGGGACATTGTCTCGGTGCGGTTTTGGGGACATTGTCTCGGGAGGGTTTTGGGGGGACATCGTCTCGGGGGTGTTTTTGGGGGGGTGTTTTGCGGACATTGTCTTGTGGGGGGTTTTCGGGACATTGTCTCGGGGGGGGTTTTGGGGAGGGGATTTTGGGGACATTGTCTCGGCGGGGTTTTGGGGACATTGTCTCAGAGGGGTTTTGGGGGTGGATTTTGGGGACATTGTCTCGGGGGGGTTTTTGGGGACATTGTCTCAGGGTGTTTTTGGGGGGGGTTTTTTGGGGACAATGTCTCGGGGCCGTTTTGGGGACATTGTTTCGGGGGGGTTTTGGGGACATTGTCTCGGGGGTGTTTTGGCGGGGGTTTTGGGGACATTGTTTCGGGGGGGGTTTTGGGAACATTGTCTCGGGGGTTTTGGGGACATTGCCTCGGCGGGGTTTTGGTGGGTGGTTTTGGGGACATTGTCTCGGGGGTGTTTTGGGGACATTGTCTCGGGGGGTGTTTTGGGGGGGGGTTTTGGGGACATTGTCTCGGGGGGTTTTGGGGACATTGTCTCGGGGGGGTTTTGTGGACATTGTCTTGGGGGGGTTTTGGGGGGGGTTTTGGGGACATTGTCTCGGGGGGGTTTTGGGGACATTGTCTCGAGGGGATTTTGGGGGTGGGGTTTTGGGGACATTGTCTCGGGTGGGGGTTTTGGGAACATTGTCTTGGGGGGGATTTGGGGGGGGTTTTGGGGACATTGTCTCGGGGGGGGTTTTGGGGACATTGTCTCGAAGGGGTTCTGGGAACAATGTCTCGGGGGGGTTTGGGGGGGGATTTTGGGGACATTCTCTCGGGGGGGTTTTGGCGACATTGTCTCGGGGGCGTTTTGGGGACATTGTCTCGGGGGGTTTTTGGGGGGGGTGTGTTTGGGGACATGGTCTCGGGAGGGTTTTGGGGACATTGTCTCGGGGTTGTTTTGGGGACATTGTCTCGGGGGGGTTTTGGGGGGTTGATTTTGGGGACATTGTCTCGGGGGATTTTGGGGACATTGTCTCGGGGGTTTTTGGGGACATTGTCTCGGGGGGTTTTGGGGGGGGGCTTTTGGGGACATTGTCTCGGGGGGGTTTTGGGGACATTGTCACGGGGGGTTTTTGGGGACATTGTCTCGGGGGAGTTTTGGGTGGGTGTTTTGGGGACATTGTCTCGGGGGGGTTTTGGAGACATTGTCTCGGGCGGGTTTTCGGGACATCGTCTCGGGGGTGTTTTGGGGGGGTGTTTTGGGGACATTGTCTTGTGGGGTGTTTTGGGGGACATTGTCTCGGGGGTGTTTTGGGAACATTGTCTCGGGGGGTTTTGGGGAGTGGGTGTTTGGGGTCATTGTCTCGGGGGCGTTTTGGGGACATTGTCTCGGGGGCGTTTTGGGGACGTTGTCTCGGGGGGGTTTTGGGGACATTGTCCTCGGGGGGGTTTTGTGGACATTGTCTCGGGGGAGTTTTGGGTGGGGGGTTTTGGGGACATTGTCTTGAGGGATTTTGGGGCTGGGTTTGGGGACATTGTCTCGGGGGGGTTTTGGGGACATTGTCTCGGGGGGTTTTGGGGACATTGTCTCGGGGGGGTTTTGGGGGGGGGTTTTGGGGACATTGTCTCGGGGGCGTTTTGGGGACATTGTCTCGGGGGCGTTTTGGGGACGTTGTCTCGGGGGGGTTTTGGGGACATTGTCTCGGGGGGGTTTTGTGGACATTGTCTCGGGGGAGTTTTGGGTGGGGGTTTTGGGGACATTGTCTTGAGGGATTTTGGGGCTGGGTTTGGGGACATTGTCTCGGGGGGGGTTTTGGGGGACATTGTCTCGGGGGGGTTTTGGGGACATTGTCTCGAAGGGGTTCTGGAACAATGTCTCGGGGGGGTTTTGGGGGGGTGGTGTGTTTGGGGACATGGTCTCGGGAGGGTTTTGGGGACATTGTCTCGGGGTTGTTTTGGGGGACATTGTCTCGGGGGGGTTTTGGGGGGGTGATTTTGGGGACATTGTCTCGGGGGATTTTGGGGACATTGTCTCGGGGGTTTTTGGGGAGATTGTCTCGGGGGGTTTTGGGGGGGGCTTTTGGGGACATTGTCTCGGGGGGGTTTTGGGGACATTGTCACGGGGGGTTTTTTGGGGACATTGTCTCGGGGGAGTTTTGGGTGGGTGTTTTGGGGACATTGTCTCGGGGGGGTTTTGGAGACATTGTCTCGGGCGGGTTTTCGGGACATCGTCTCGGGGGTGTTTTGGGGGGGTGTTTTGGGGACATTGTCTTGTGGGGTGTTTTGGGGACATTGTCTCGGGGGGTGTTTTGGGAACATTGTCTCGGGGGGTTTTGGGGGTGTGGGTTTTGGGGTCATTGTCTCGGGGGGCGTTTTGGGGACATTGTCTCGGGGGCGTTTTGGGGACGTTGTCTCGGGGGGTTTTGGGGACATTGTCTCGGGGGGGTTTTGTGGACATTGTCTCGGGGAGTTTTGGGTGGGGGTTTTGGGGACATTGTCTTGAGGGATTTTGGGGCTGGGTTTGGGGACATTGTCTCGGGGGGGTTTTGGGGACATTGTCTCGGGGGGGTTTTGGGGACATTGTCTCGAAGGGGTTCTGGGAACAATGTCTCGGGGGGGTTTTGGGGGGGGTGTGTTTGGGGACATGGTCTCGGGAGGGTTTTGGGGACATTGTCTCGGGGTTGTTTTGGGGACATTGTCTCGGGGGGGTTTTGGGGGGGTGATTTTGGGGACATTATCTCGGGGGATTTTGGGGGACATTGTCTCGGGGGTTTTTGGGGACATTGTCTCGGGGGGTTTTGAGGGGGGCTTTTGGGGACATTGTCTCGGGGGGGTTTTGGGGACATTGTCACGGGGGGTTTTTGGGGACATTGTCTCGGGGGAGTTTTGGGTGGGTGTTTTGGGGACATTGTCTCGGGGGGGTTTTGGAGACATTGTCTCGGGCGGGTTTTCGGGACATCGTCTCGGGGGTGTTTTGGGGGGGTGTTTTGGGGACATTGTCTTGTGGGGTGTTTTGGGGACATTGTCTCGGGGGTGTTTTGGGAACATTGTCTCGGGGGGTTTTGGGGGTGTGGGTTTTGGGGTCATTGTCTCGGGGGCGTTTTGGGGACATTGTCTCGGGGGCGTTTTGGGGACGTTGTCTCGGGGGGGGTTTTGGGGACATTGTCTCGGGGGGGTTTTGGGGGGGGTGTGTTTGGGGACATGGTCTCGGGAGGGTTTTGGGGACATTGTCTCGGGGTTGTTTTGGGGACATTGTCTCGGGGGGGTTTTGGGGGGGTGATTTTGGGGACATTGTCTCGGGGGATTTTGGGGACATTGTCTCGGGGGTTTTTGGGGACATTGTCTCGGGGGGTTTTGGGGGGGGCTTTTGGGGACATTGTCTCGGGGGGGTTTTGGGGACATTGTCACGGGGGGTTTTTGGGGACATTGTCTCGGGGGAGTTTTGGGTGGGTTTTATGGGGACATTGTCTCGGGGGGGTTTTGGAGACATTGTCTCGGGCGGGTTTTCGGGACATCGTCTCGGGGGTGTTTTGGGGGGGTGTTTTGGGGACATTGTCTTGTGGGGTGTTTTGGGGACATTGTCTCGGGGGTGTTTTGGGAACATTGTCTCGGGGTTGTTTTGGGGACATTGTCTCGGGGGGGTTTTGGGGGGGTGATTTTGGGGACATTGTCTCGGGGGATTTTGGGGACATTGTCTCGGGGGTTTTTGGGGACATTGTCTCGGGGGGTTTTGGGGGGGGCTTTTGGGGACATTGTCTCGGGGGGGTTTTGGGGACATTGTCACGGGGGGTTTTTGGGGACATTGTCTCGGGGGAGTTTTGGGTGGGTGTTTTGGGGACATTGTCTCGGGGGGGTTTTGGAGACATTGTCTCGGGCGGGTTTTCGGGACATCGTCTCGGGGGTGTTTTGGGGGGGTGTTTTGGGGACATTGTCTTGTGGGGTGTTTTGGGGACATTGTCTCGGGGGTGTTTTGGGAACATTGTCTCGGGGGGTTTTGGGGGTGTGGGTTTTGGGGTCATTGTCTCGGGGGCGTTTTGGGGACATTGTCTCGGGGGCGTTTTTGGGGACGTTGTCTCGGGGGGGTTTTGGGGACATTGTCTCGGGGGGGTTTTGTGGACATTGTCTCGGGGGAGTTTTGGGTGGGGGTTTTGGGGACATTGTCTTGAGGGATTTTGGGGCTGGGTTTGGGGACATTGTCTCGGGGGGGTTTTGGGGACATTGTCTCGGGGGGGTTTTGGGGACATTGTCTCGAAGGGGTTCTGGGAACAATGTCTCGGGGGGGGTTTTGGGGGGGGTGTGTTTGGGGACATGGTCTCGGGAGGGTTTTGGGGACATTGTCTCGGGGTTGTTTTGGGGACATTGTCTCGGGGGGGTTTTGGGGGGGTGATTTTGGGGACATTGTCTCGGGGGATTTTGGGGACATTGTCTCGGGGGTTTTTGGGGACATTGTCTCGGGGGGTTTTGGGGGGGGCTTTTGGGGACATTGTCTCGGGGGGGGTTTTGGGGACATTGTCACGGGGGGTTTTTGGGGACATTGTCTCGGGGGAGTTTTGGGTGGGTGTTTTGGGGACATTGTCTCGGGGGGGTTTTGGAGACATTGTCTCGGGCGGGTTTTCGGGACATCGTCTCGGGGGTGTTTTGGGGGGGTGTTTTGGGGACATTGTCTTGTGGGGTGTTTTGGGGACATTGTCTCGGGGGTGTTTTGGGAACATTGTCTCGGGGGGTTTTGGGGGTGTGGGTTTTGGGGTCATTGTCTCGGGGGCGTTTTGGGGACATTGTCTCGGGGGCGTTTTGGGGACGTTGTCTCGGGGGGGTTTTGGGGACATTGTCTCGGGGGGGTTTTGTGGACATTGTCTCGGGGGAGTTTTGGGTGGGGGTTTTGGGGACATTGTCTTGAGGGATTTTGGGGCTGGGTTTGGGGACATTGTCTCGGGGGGGTTTTGGGGACATTGTGTCGGGGGTGTTTTGGGGACATTGTCTCGGGGGGGTTTTGGGGGGGGGTTTTGGGGACATTGTCTCGGGGGGGTTTTGGGGACATTGTCTCGGGTGGGTTTTGGGGACATTGTCTCGGGTGTTTTTGGGGACATTGTCTCGGGGGGGTTTTGGGGATGGGATTTTGGGGCCATTGTCGCGGCGGGGTTCTGGGGACATTGTCTCAGGGGCGTTTTGGGGCTGGATTTTGGGGACATTGTCTCGGGGGGGTTTTGGGGACATTGTCTCAGGGGGGTTTTGGGGACATTGTCTCGGGGGGGTTTTGGGTGGGGGGTTTTGGGGACATTGTCTCGGGGGGGTTTTGGGAACATTGTCTTGGGGGGGTTTTGGAGGGGGTTTTGGTGACATTGTCTCGGGGGGGTTTTGGGGACATTGTCTCGGGGTGTTTTGGGGACATTGTCTCGGGGGGGTTTTGGGGGGGGGTGTTGGGGGACATTGTCTCGGGAGGGGTTTGGGGACATTGTCTCGGGGGGGTTTTGGGGACATTGTCTCGGGGGGGTTTTGGGGACATTGTCTCGGGTGGGTTTTGGGGACATTGTCTCGGGTGTTTTTGGGGACATTGTCTCAGGGGGGTTTTGAGGATGGGATTTTGGGGCCATTGTCACGGCGGGGTTCTGGGGACATTGTCTCAGGGGCGTTTTGGGGTTGGATTTTGGGGACATTGTCTCGGGGGGGTTTTGGGGACATTGTCTCAGGGGGGTTTTGGGGACATTGTCTCGGGGGGGTTTTGGGGACATTGTCTCGGGAGTGTTTTGGGGGGGGTGTTTTGGGGACATTGTCTCGTGGGGGTTTTGGGGACATTGTCTCGGGGGGTATTTGGGGGGGGTTTTGGGGACATTGTCTCGGGGGTGTTCTGGTGACATTGTCTCGGGGGGTTTGGGGGGGGGTTTGGGGACCTTGTCTCGGGGGTGTTTTGGGGACATTGACTCGGGGGGGTTTTGGGGACATTGTCTCGAGGGATTTTGGGGGTGGGTTTGGGTACATTGTCTCGGGGGGGTTTTGGGGACATTGTGTCGGGGGTGTTTTGGGGACATTGTCTCGGGGGGGTTTTGGGGGGGGGTTTTGGGGACATTGTCTCGGGGGGGTTTTGGGGACATTGTCTCGGGTGGGTTTTGGGGACATTGTCTCGGGTGTTTTTGGGGACATTGTCTCGGGGGGGTTTTGGGGATGGGATTTTGGGGCCATTGTCGCGGCGGGGTTCTTGGGACATTGTCTCAGGGGCGTTTTGCGGGTGGATTTTGGGGACATTGTCTCGGGGGGGTTTTGGGGACATTGTCTCAGGGGGGTTTATGGGACATTGTCTCGGTGCGGTTTTGGGGACATTGTCTCAGGAGGGTTTTGGGGACATCGTCTCGGGGGTGTTTTGGGGGGGTGTTTTGCGGACATTGTCTCGGGGGGGTTTTGGGGAGGGGATTTTGGGGACATTGTCTCGGCGGGGTTTTGGGGACATTGTCTCAGAGGGGTTTTGGGGGTGGATTTTGGGGACATTGTCTCGGGGGGGTTTGGGGACATTGTCTCAGGGGGGTTTTGGGGGGGGTGATTTTGGGGACATTGTCTCGGGGGGGTTTTGGGGACATTGTTTCGGGGGGTTTTTGGGGACATTGTCTCGGGGGGGTTTTGGGGGGGTCTTTTGGGGACATTGTCTCATGGGAGTATTGGGGACATTGTCTCGGGGGGGTTTTGGGGACATTGTCTCATGGGAGTTTTGGGTGGGTGTTTTGGGGACATTGTCTCGGGAGGGTTTTGGGGACATCGTCTCGGGGGTGTTTTGGGGGGGTGTTTTGGGGACATTGTCTCGGGGGCGTTTTGGGGACATTGTCTCGGGGCGTTTTTGGGGTGGGGTTTTGGGGACATTGTCTCGGGGGTGTTTTGGGGAAATTGTCTCAGGGGTGTTTTGGGGGGGGTTTTGGGGACCTTGTCTCAGGGGGGTTTTGGGGACATTGTCTCGGGAGGGTTTTGGGGACATTGTCTCGGGGGGGTTTTGGGGGGTTTATTGGGACATTGTCTCGGGGGGGTTTTGGGGACATTGTCTCGGGGGGGTTTTGGGGACATTGTCTCGGGAGTGTTTTGGGGGGGGTGTTTTGGGGACATTGTCTCGTGGGGGTTTTGGGGACATTGTCTCGGGGGGTATTTGGGGGTTTTTTGGGGACATTGTCTCGGGGGGGTTTTGGGGACATTGTCTCGGGAGTGTTCTGGTGACATTGTCTCGGGGGTTTTGGGGGGGGTTTTGGGGACCTTGTCTCGGGGGGGTTTGGGGACATTGACTCGGGGGGTGTTTGGGGACATTGTCTCGAGGGATTTTGGGGGTGGGTTTGGGGACATTGTCTCGGGGGGGGTTTTGGGGACATTGTGTCGGGGGTGTTTTGGGGACATTGTCTCGGGGGGGTTTGGGGACATTGTCTCGGGGGGGTTTTGGGGACATTGTCTCGGGGGGGTTTTGGGAACATTGTCTTGGGGGGGTTTTGGAGGGGGTTTTGGTGACATTGTCTCAGGGGGGTTTTGGGGACATTGTCTCGGGGTGTTTTGGGGACATTGTCTCGGGGGGGTTTTGGGGGGGTTGTTTGGGGACATTGTCTCGGGAGGGGTTTGGGGACATTGTCTCGGGGGTGTTTTGGGGGGGGGGTTTGGGGACATTGTCTCGGTGCGGTTTTGGGGACATTGTCTCGGGAGGGTTTTGGGGACATCATCTCGGGGGTGTTTTGGGGGGGTGTTTTGCGGACATTGTCTTGTGGGGGGTTTTCGGGACATTGTCTCGGGGGGGTTTTGGGGAGGGGATTTTGAGGACATTGTCTCGGCGGGGTTTTGGGGACATTGTCTCAGAGGGGTTTTGGGGGTGGATTTTGGGGACATTGTCTCGGGGGGGTTTTGGGGACATTGTCTCAGGGGGGTTTTGGGGGGGTGATTTTGGGGACATTGTCTCGGGGGGGTTTTGGGGACATTGTTTCGGGGGGTTTTGGGGACATTGTCTCGGGGGGGTTTTGGGGGGGTCTTTTGGGGACATTGTCTCATGGGAGTATTGGGGACATTGTCTCGGGGGGGTTTTGGGGACATTGTCTCGGGGGAGTTTTGGGTGGGTGTTTTGGGGACATTGTCTCGGGGGGGTTTTGGAGACATTGTCTCGGGAGGGTTTTGGGGACATCGTCTCGGGGGTGTTTTGGGGGGGGTGTTTTGGGGACATTGTCTCGTGGGGGTTTTGGGGACATTGTCTCGGGGGGTATTTGGGGGTTTTTTGGGGACATTGTCTCGGGGGTGTTCTGGTGACATTGTCTCGGGGGTTTTGGGGGGGGGTTTTGGGGACCTTGTCTCGGGGGGGTTTGGGGACATTGACTCGGGGGGTGTTTGGGGACATTGTCTCGAGGGATTTTGGGGGTGGGTTTGGGGACATTGTCTCGGGGGGGTTTTGGGGACATTGTGTCGGGGGTGTTTTGGGGACATTGTCTCGGGGGGGTTTGGGGACATTGTCTCGGGGGGGTTTTGGGGACATTGTCTCGGGGGGGTTTTGGGAACATTGTCTTGGGGGGGTTTTGGAGGGGGTTTTGGTGACATTGTCTCAGGGGGGTTTTGGGGACATTGTCTCGGGGTGTTTTGGGGACATTGTCTCGGGGGGGTTTTGGGGGGGTTGTTTGGGGACATTGTCTCGGGAGGGGTTTGGGGACATTGTCTCAGGGGTGTTTTGGGGGGGGGTTTGGGGACATTGTCTCGGTGCGGTTTTGGGGACATTGTCTCGGGAGGGTTTTGGGGACATCATCTCGGGGGTGTTTTGGGGGGGTGTTTTGCGGACATTGTCTTGTGGGGTGTTTTCGGGACATTGTCTCGGGGGGGTTTTGGGGAGGGGATTTTGGGGACATTGTCTCGGCGGGGTTTTGGGGACATTGTCTCAGAGGGGTTTTGGGGGTGGATTTTGGGGACATTGTCTCGGGGGGGTTTTGGGGACATTGTCTCAGGGGGGTTTTGGGGGGGTGATTTTGGGGACATTGTCTCGGGGGGGTTTTGGGGACATTGTTTCGGGGGGTTTTGGGGACATTGTCTCGGGGGGGTTTTGGGGGGGTCTTTTGGGGACATTGTCTCATGGGAGTATTGGGGACATTGTCTCGGGGGGGTTTTGGGGACATTGTCTCGGGGGAGTTTTGGGTGGGTGTTTTGGGGACATTGTCTCGGGGGGGTTTTGGAGACATTGTCTCGGGAGGGTTTTGGGGACATCGTCTCGGGGGTGTTTTGGGGGGGGTGTTTTGGGGACATTGTCTCGGGGGCGTTTTGGGGACATTGTCTCGGGAGGGGTTTGGGGACATTGTCTCGGGGGTGTTTTGGGGGGGTGGGTTTGGGGACATTGTCTCGGTGCGGTTTTGGGGACATTGTCTCGGGAGGGTTTTGGGGACATCGTCTCGGGGGTGTTTTGGGGGGGTGTTTTGCGGACATTGTCTTGTGGGGGGCTTTCGGGACATTGTCTCGGGGGGATTTTGGGGAGGGGATTTTGGGGACATTGTCTCGGCGGGGTTTTGGGGACATTGTCTCAGAGGGGTTTTGGGGGTGGATTTTGGGGAAATTGTCTCGGGGGGGTTTTGGGGACATTGTCTCAGGGGGGTTTTGGGGGGGGGTTTTTGGGGACAATGTCTCGGGGCCGTTTTGGGGACATTGTTTCGGGGGGGTTTTGGGGACATTGTCTCGGGGGGGTTTTGGCGGGGGTTTTGGGGACATTGTCTCGGGGGGGTTTTGGGAACATTGTCTCGGGGGGGTTTTGGGGACATTGCCTCGGCGGGGTTTTGGTGGGTGGTTTTGGGGACATTGTCTCGGGGGTTTTGGGGACATTGTCTCGGGGGGGTTTTGGGGGGGGTTTTGGGGACATTGTCTCTTGGGGGTTTTGGGGACATTGTCTCGGGGGGGTTTTGGGGACATTGTCTTGGGGGGGTTTTGGGGGGGTTTTTGGGGACATTGTCTCGGGGGGGTTTTGGGGACATTGTCTCGGGGGGATTTTGGGTTGGGGTTTTGGGGACATTGTCTCGGGGGGGTTTTGGGAACATTGTCTTGGGGGGGATTTGGGGGGGGTTTTGTGGACATTGTCTCGGGGGTTTTTGGGGACATTGTCTCGAAGGGGTTCTGGGAACAATGTCTCGGGGGGGTTTGGGGGGGTATTTTGTGGACATTCTCTCGGGGGGGTTTTGGCGACATTGTCTCGGGGGCGTTTTGGGGACATTGTCTCGGGGGGTTTTTGGGGGGGGTGTGTTTGGGGACATGGTCTCGGGAGGGTTTTGGGGACATTGTCTCAGGGGTGTTTTGGGGACATTGTCTCGGGGGGGTTTTGGGGGGGTGATTTTGGGGACATTGTCTCGGGGGATTTTGAGGACATTGTCTCGGGGGTTTTTTGGGACATTGTCTCGGGGGGTTTTGGGGGGGGCTTTTGGGGACATTGTCTCGGGGGGGTTTTGGGGACATTGTCGCGGGGGGGCTTTTGGGGACATTGTCTCGGGGGAGTTTTGGGTGGGTGTTTTGGGGACATTGTCTCGGGGGGGTTTTGGAGACATTGTTTCTGGAGGGTTTTGGGGACATCGTCTCGGGGGTGTTTTGGGGGGGTGTTTTGGGGACATTGTCTTGTGGGGGGTTTTGGGGACATTGTCTCGGGGGGGTTTGGGAACATTGTCTCGGGGGGTTTTGGGGGTGTGGGTTTTGGGGACATTGTCTCGGGGGCGTTTGGGGACATTGTCTCGGGGGCGTTTTGGGGACGTTGTCTCGGGGGGGTTTTTGGGACATTGTCTCGGGGGGGTTTTGGGGACATTGTCTCGGGGGAGTTTTGGGTGGGTGTTTTGGGGACATTGTCTTGAGGGATTTTGGGGGTGGGTTTGGGGACATTGTCTCGGGGGGGTTTTGGGGACATTGTGTCGGGGGTGTTTTGGGGACATTGTCTCGGGGGGGTTTTGGGGGGGGGTTTTGGGGACATTGTCTCGGGGGGGGTTGGGGACATTGTCTCGGGTGGGTTTTGGGGACATTGTCTGGGGTGTTTTTGGGGACATTGTCTCGGGGGGGTTTTGGGGATGGGATTTTGGGGCCATTGTCGCGGCGGGGTTCTGGGGACATTGTCTCAGGGGCGTTTTGGGGGTGGATTTTGGGGACATTGTCTCGGGGGAGTTTTGGGGACATTGTCTCAGGGGGGTTTATGGGACATTGTCTCGGGGGTGTTTTGGGGACATTGTCTCGGTGGGGTTTTGGGGACATTGTCTCGGTGGGGTTTTGGGTGGGGGGTTTTGGGGACATTGTCTCGGGGGGGTTTTGGGAACATTGTCTTGGGGGGGTTTTGGAGGGGGTTTTGGTGACATTGTCTCGGGGGGGTTTTGGGGACATTGTCTCGGGGTGTTTTGGGGACATTGTCTCGGGGGGGTTTTGGGGGGGGTGTTTGGGGACATTGTCTCGGGAGGGGTTTGGGGACATTGTCTCGGGGGTGTTTTGGGGGGGGGGTTTGGGGACATTGTCTCGGTGCGGTTTTGGGGCATTGTCTCGGGAGGGTTTTGGGGACATCGTCTCGGGGGTGTTTTGGGGGGGTGTTTTGCGGACATTGTCTTGTGGGGGGTTTTCGGGACATTGTCTCGGGGGGGTTTTGGGGAGGGGATTTTGGGGACATTGTCTCGGCGGGGTTTTGGGGACATTGTCTCAGAGGGGTTTTGGGGGTGGATTTTGGGGACATTGTCTCGGGGGGGTTTTGGGGACATTGTCTCAGGGGGGTTTTGGGGGGGGGGGCTTTTGGGGACAATGTCTCGGGGCCGTTTTGGGGACATTGTTTCGGGGGGGTTTTGGGGACATTGTCTCGGGGGGGTTTTGGCGGGGGTTTTGGGGACATTGTCTCGGGGGGGTTTTGGGAACATTGTCTCGGGGGGTTTTGGGGACATTGCCTCGGCGGGGTTTTGGTGGGTGGTTTTGGGGACATTGTCTCGGGGGTGTTTTGGGGACATTGTCTCGGGGGGGTTTTGGGGGGGGCTTTAGGGGACATTGTCTCGGGGGGGTTTTGGGGACATTGTCTCGGGGGGGTTTTTGGGACATTGTCTCAGGGGGGTTTTGGGGGGGGTTTTGGGGACATTGTCTCGGGGGGGTTTTGGGGACATTGACTCGGGGGGATTTTGGGGTGGGGTTTTGGGGACATTGTCTCGGGGGGGTTTTGGGAACATTGTCTTGGGGGGGATTTGGGGGGGTTTTTGGGGACATTGTCTCGGGGGGGTTTTGGGGACATTGTCTCGAAGGGGTTCTGGGAACAATGTCTCGGGGGGGTTTGGGGGGGGATTTTGGGGACATTCTCTCGGGGGGATTTTGGCGACATTGTCTCGGGGGCGTTTTGAGGACATTGTCTCGGGGGGTTTTTGGGGGGGATGTGTTTGGGGACATGGTCTCGGGAGGGTTTTGGGGACATTGTCTCGGGGGTGTTTTGGGGACATTGTCTCGGGGAGGTTTTGGGGGGGTGATTTTGGGGACATTGTCTCGGGGGATTTTGGGGACATTGTCTCGGGGGTTTTTTGGGACATTGTCTCGGGGCGTTTTGGGGGGGGCTTTTGGGGACATTGTCTCGGGGAAGTTTTGGGGACATTGTCGCGGGGGGGGTTTTGGGGACATTGTCTCGGGGGAGTTTTGGGTGGGTGTTTTGGGGACATTGTCTCGGGGGGGTTTTGGAGACATTGTCTCGGGCGGGTTTTCGGGACATCGTCTCGGGGGTGTTTTGGGGGGGTGTTTTGGGGACATTGTCTTGTGGGGGGTTTTGGGGACATTGTCTCGGGGGGGTTTTGGGAACATTGTCTCGGGGGGTTTTGGGGGTGTGGGTTTTGGGGACATTGTCTCGGGGGCGTTTTGGGGACATTGTCTCGGGGGCGTTTTGGGGACGTTGTCTCGGGGGGGTTTTGGGGACATTGTCTCGGGGGGGTTTTGTGGACATTGTCTCGGGGGAGTTTTGGGTGGGGGTTTTGGGGACATTGTCTTGAGGGATTTTGGGGCTGGGTTTGGGGACATTGTCTCGGGGGGGTTTTGGGGACATTGTGTCGGGGGTGTTTTGGGGACATTGTCTCGGGGGGGTTTTGGGGGGGGTTTTTGGGGACATTGTCTCGGGGGGGTTTTGGGGACATTGTCTCGGGTGGGTTTTGGGGACATTGTCTCGGGTGTTTTTGGGGACATTGTCTCGGGGGGGTTTTGGGGATGGGATTTTGGGGCCATTGTCGCAGCGAGGTTCTGGGGACATTGTCTCAGGGGCGTTTTGGGGCTGGATTTTGGGGACATTGTCTCGGGGGATTTTGGGGACATTGTCTCAGGGGGGTTTATGGGACATTGTCTCGGGGGGGTTTTGGGAACATTGTCTTGGGGGGGTTTTGGAGGCGGTTTTGGTGACATTGTCTCGGGGGGGTTTTGGGGACATTGTCTCGGGGTGTTTTGGGGACATTGTCTCGGGGGGGTTTTGGGGGGGGTGTTTGGGGACATTGTCTCGGGAGGGGTTTGGGGACATTGTCTCGGGGGTGTTTTGGGGAGGGGTGTTTGGGGACATTGTCTCGGTGCGGTTTTGGGGACATTGTCTCGGGAGGGTTTTGGGGACATCGTCTCGGGGGTGTTTTGGAGGAGTGTTTTGCGGACATTGTCTTGTGGGGGGTTTTCGGGACATTGTCTCGGGGGGGTTTTGGGGAGGGGATTTTGGGGACATTGTCTCGGCGGGGTTTTGGGGACATTGTCTCAGAGGGGTTTTGGGGGTGGATTTTGGGGACATTGTCTCGGGGGGGTTTTGGGGAAATTGTCTCAGGGGGGATTTGGGGGGGGGTTTTTGGGGACTATGTCTCGGGGCCATTTTGGGGACATTGCTTCGGGGGGGGGTTTTGGGGACATTGTCTCGGGGGGGTTTTGGCGGGGGTTTTGGGGACATTGTCTCGGGGGGGTTTTGGGAACATTGTCTCGGGGGGGTTTTGGGGACATTGCCTCGGCGGGGTTTTGGTGGGTGGTTTTGGGGACATTGTCTCGGGGGTGTTTTGGGGACATTGTCTCGGGGGGGTTTTGGGGGCGGTTTTGGGGACATTGTCTCGGGGGGGTTTTGGGGACATTGTCTCGGGGGGGTTTTGGGGACATTGTCTTGGGGGGGTTTTGGGGGGGTTTTGGGGACATTGTCTCGGGGGGGGTTTGGGGACATTGTCTCGGGGGGATTTTGGGGTGGGGTTTTGGGGACATTGTCTCGGGGGGGTTTTGGGAACATTGTCTTGGGGGGGATTTGGGGGGGGTTTTGGGGACATTGTCTCGGGGGGGGTTTTGGGGACATTGTCTCGAAGGGGTTCTGGGAACAATGTCTCGGGGGGGTTTGGGGGGGGATTTTGGGGACATTCTCTCGGGGGGGTTTTGGCGACATTGTCTCGGGGGCGTTTTGGGGACATTGTCTCGGGGGGTTTTTGGGGGGGGTGTGTTTGGGGACATGGTCTCGGGAGGGTTTTGGGGACATTGTCTCGGGGGGGTTTTGAGGACATTGTCTCGGGGGGGTTTTGGCGACATTGTCTCGGGGGTGTTTTGGGGGGGGTGTTTTGGGGACATTGTCTCGGGAGGGTTTTGGGGACATCATCTCGGGGGTGTTTTGGGGGGGTGTTTTGCGGACATTGTCTTGTGGGGGGTTTTCGGGACATTGTCTCGGGGGGGTTTTGGGGAGGGGATTTTGGGGACATTGTCTCGGCGGGGTTTTGGGGACATTGTCTCAGAGGGGTTTTGGGGGTGGATTTTGGGGACATTGTCTCGGGGGGGTTTTGGGGACATTGTCTCAGGGGGGTTTTGGGGGGGTGATTTTGGGGACATTGTCTCGGGGGGGTTTTGGGGACATTGTTTCGGGGGGTTTTGGGGACATTGTCTCGGGGGGGTTTTGGGGGGGTCTTTTGGGGACATTGTCTCATGGGAGTATTGGGGACATTGTCTCGGGGGGGTTTTGGGGACATTGTCTCGGGGGAGTTTTGGGTGGGTGTTTTGGGGACATTGTCTCGGGGGGGTTTTGGAGACATTGTCTCGGGAGGGTTTTGGGGACATCGTCTCGGGGGTGTTTTGGGGGGGTGTTTTGGGGACATTGTATCGGGGGCGTTTTGGGGACATTGTCTCGGGGCGTTTTTGGGGTGGGGTTTTGGGGACATTGTCTCGGGGGTGTTTTGGGGAAATTGTCTCAGGGGGGTTTTGGGGGGGGTTTTTGGGGACCTTGTCTCAGGGGGGTTTTGGGGACATTGTCTCGGGAGGGTTTTGGGGACATTGTCTCGGGGGGGTTTTGGGGGGTTTATTGGGACATTGTCTCGGGGGGGTTTTGGGGACATTGTCTCGGGGGGGTTTTGGGGACATTGTCTCGGGAGTGTTTTGGGGGGGGTGTTTTGGGGACATTGTCTCGTGGGGGTTTTGGGGACATTGTCTCGGGGGGTATTTGGGGGGGGTTTTGGGGACATTGTCTCGGGGGGGTTTTGGGGACATTGTCTCGGGGGTGTTCTGGTGACATTGTCTCGGGGGTTTTGGGGGGGGTTTTGGGGACCTTGTCCCGGGGGGGTTTTGGGGACATTGACTCGGGGGGGGTTTGGGGACATTGTCTCGAGGGATTTTGGGGGTAGGTTTGGGGACATTGTCTCGGGGGGGGTGTGGGGACATTGTGTCGGGGGTGTTTTGGGGACATTGTCTCGGGGGGTTTGGGGACATTGTCTCGGGGGGGTTTTGGGGACATTGTCTCGGGGTGTTTTGGGGACATTGTCTCGGGGGGGTTTTGGGGTGGGGGTTTGGGGACATTGTCTCGGGAGGGGTTTGGGGACATTGTCTCGGGGGTGTTTTGGGGGGGGGGGTTTGGGGACATTGTCTCGGTGCGGTTTTGGGGACATTGTCTCGTGAGGGTTTTGGGGACATCGTCTCGGGGGTGTTTTGGGGGGGTGTTTTGCGGACATTGTCTTGTGGGGGGTTTTCGGGACATTGTCTCGGGGGGATTTTGGGGAGGGGATTTTGGAGACATTGTCTCGGCGGGGTTTTGGGGACATTGTCTCAGAGGGGTTTTGGGGTGGATTTTGGGGACATTGTCTCGGGGGGGTTTTGGGGACATTGTCTCAGGGGGGTTTTGGGGGGGGTTTTTGGGGACAATGTCTCGGGGCCGTTTTGGGGACATTGTTTCGGGGGGGTTTTGGGGGACATTGTCTCGGGGGGGTTTTGGCGGGGGTTTTGGGGACATTGTCTCGGGGGGGGTTTTGGGAACATTGTCTCGGGGGGGTTTTGGGGACATTGCCTCGGCGGGGTTTTGGTGGGTGGTTTTGGGGACATTGTCTCGGGGGTTTTGGGGACATTGTCTCGGGGGGGTTTTGGGGGGGGTTTTGGGGACATTGTCTCTTGGGGGTTTTGGGGACATTGTCTCGGGGGGGTTTTGGGGACATTGTCTTGGGGGGGTTTTGGGGGGGGGTTTTTGGGGACATTGTCTCGGGGGGGTTTTGGGGACATTGTCTCGGGGGGATTTTGGGTTGGGGTTTTGGGGACATTGTCTCGGGGGGGTTTTGGGAACATTGTCTTGGGGGGGATTTGGGGGGGGTTTTGTGGACATTGTCTCGGGGGGGTTTTGGGGACATTGTCTCGAAGGGGTTCTGGGAACAATGTCTCGGGGGGGGTTTGGGGGGGGATTTTGGGGACATTCTCTCGGGGGGGTTTTGGCGACATTGTCTCGGGGGCGTTTTGGGGACATTGTCTCGGGGGGTTTTTGGGGGGGGTGTGTTTGGGGACATGGTCTCGGGAGGGTTTTGGGGACATTGTCTCAGGGGTGTTTTGGGGACATTGTCTCGGGGGGGTTTTGGGGGGGTGATTTTGGGGACATTGTCTCGGGGGATTTTGAGGACATTGTCTCGGGGGTTTTTTGGGACATTGTCTCGGGGGGTTTTGGGGGGGGCTTTTGGGGACATTGTCTCGGGGGTGTTTTGGGGACATTGTCGCGGGGGGGGTTTTGGGGACATTGTCTCGGGGGAGTTTTGGGTGGGGTGTTTTGGGGACATTGTCTCGTGGGGGGTTTTGGAGACATTGTTTCGGGAGGGTTTTGGGGACATCGTCTCGGGGGTGTTTTGGGGGGGGTGTTTTGGGGACATTGTCTTGTGGGGGGTTTTGGGGACATTGTCTCGGGGGGGTTTTGGGAACATTGTCTCGGGGGGGTTTTGGGGGTGTGGGTTTTGGGGACATTGTCTCGGGGGGGGTTGGGGACATTGTCTCGGGTGGGTTTTGGGGACATTGTCTCGGGTGTTTTTGGGGACATTGTCTCGGGGGGGTTTTGGGGATGGGATTTTGGGGGCCATTGTCGCGGCGGGGTTCTGGGGACATTGTCTCAGGGGCGTTTTGGGGGTGGATTTTGGGGACATTGTGTCGGGGGGTTTTGGGGACATTGTCTCAGGGGGGTTTATGGGACATTGTCTCGGGGGTGTTTTGGGGACATTGTCTCGGTGGGGTTTTGGGGACATTGTCTCGGTGGGGTTTTGGGTGGGGGGTTTTGGGGACATTGTCTCGGGGGGGTTTTGGGAACATTGTCTTGGGGGGGTTTTGGAGGGGGTTTTTGTGACATTGTCTCGGGGGGGTTTTGGGGACATTGTCTCGGGGTGTTTTGGGGACATTGTCTCGGGGGGGGTTGGGGGGGGTGTTTGGGGACATTGTCTCGGGAGGGGTTTGGGGGACATTGTCTCGGGGGTGTTTTGGTGGGGGGGTTTGGGGACATTGTCTCGGTGCGGTTTTGGGGACATTGTCTCGGGAGGGTTTTGGGGACATCGTCTCGGGGGTGTTTTGGGGGGGGTGTTTGCGGACATTGTCTTGTGGGGGGTTTTCGGGACATTGTCTCGGGGGGGTTTTGGGGGAGGGGATTTTGGGGACATTGTCTCGGCGGGGTTTTGGGGACATTGTCTCAGAGGGGTTTTGGGGGTGGATTTTGGGGACATTGTCTCGGGGGGGTTTTGGGGACATTGTCTCAGGGGGGTTTTGGGGGGGGGGCTTTGGGGACAATGTCTCGGGGCCGTTTTGGGGACATTGTTTCGGGGGGTTTTGGGGACATTGTCTCGGGGGGGTTTTGGCGGGGGTTTTGGGGACATTGTCTCGGGGGGGTTTTGGGAACATTGTCTCGGGGGGTTTTGGGGACATTGCCTCGGCGGGGTTTTGGTGGGTGGTTTTTGGGGACATTGTCTCGGGGGTGTTTTGGGGACATTGTCTCGGGGGGGTTTTTGGGGGGGGGTTTTGGGGACATTGTCTCGGGGGGGTTTTGGGGACATTGTCTCGGGGGGGTTTTTGGGACATTGTCTCAGGGGGGTTTTGGGGGGGGTTTTGGGGACATTGTCTCGGGGGGGTTTTGGGGACATTGACTCGGGGGGATTTTGGGGTGGGGTTTTGGGGACATTGTCTCGGGGGGGTTTTGGGAACATTGTCTTGGGGGGGATTTGGGGGGTTTTTTGGGGACATTGTCTCGGGGGGGTTTTGGGGACATTGTCTCGAAGGGGTTCTGGGAACAATGTCTCGGGGGGGTTTGGGGGGGATTTTGGGGACATTGTCTCGGGGGGTTTTGGGGACATTGCCTCGGCGGGGGTTTTGGTGGGTGGTTTTGGGGACATTGTCTCGGGGGTGTTTTGGGGACATTGTCTTGGGGGAGTTTTGGGTGGGTGTTTTGGGGACATTGTCTCGGGGGGGTTTTGGGGACATTGTCTCGGGGGCGTTTTGGGGACATTGTCTCGGGGGCGTTTTGGGGACGTTGTCTCGGGGGGGTTTTGGGGACATTGTCTCGGGGGGGTTTTGGGGACATTGTCTTGGGGAGTTTTGGGTGGGTGTTTTGGGGACATTGTCTCGGGGGGGTTTTGAGGACATTGTCTCGGGGGGGTTTTGGCGACATTGTCTCGGGGGTGTTTTGGGGGGGGGTGTTTTGGGGACATTGTCTCGGGAGGGTTTTGGGGACATCATCTCGGGGGTGTTTTGGGGGGGTGTTTTGCGGACATTGTCTTGTGGGGGGTTTTCGGGACATTGTCTCGGGGGGGTTTTGGGGAGGGGATTTTGGGGACATTGTCTCGGCGGGGTTTTGGGGACATTGTCTCAGAGGGGTTTTGGGGGTGGATTTTGGGGACATTGTCTCGGGGGGGTTTTGGGGACATTGTCTCAGGGGGGTTTTGGGGGGGTGATTTTGGGGACATTGTCTCGGGGGGGTTTTGGGGACATTGTTTCGGGGGGTTTTGGGGACATTGTCTCGGGGGGGTTTTGGGGGGGTCTTTTGGGGACATTGTCTCATGGGAGTATTGGGGACATTGTCTCGGGGGGGTTTTGGGGACATTGTCTCGGGGGAGTTTTGGGTGGGTGTTTTGGGGACATTGTCTCGGGGGGGTTTTGGAGACATTGTCTCGGGAGGGTTTTGGGGACATCGTCTCGGGGGTGTTTTGGGGGGGTGTTTTGGGGACATTGTCTCGGGGGCGTTTTGGGGACATTGTCTCGGGGCGTTTTTGGGGTGGGGTTTTGGGGACATTGTCTCGGGGGTGTTTTGGGGAAATTGTCTCAGGGGGGTTTTGGGGGGGGTTTTGGGGACCTTGTCTCAGGGGGGTTTTGGGGACATTGTCTCGGGAGGGTTTTGGGGACATTGTCTCGGGGGGGTTTTGGGGGGTTTATTGGGACATTGTCTCGGGGGGGTTTTGGGGACATTGTCTCGGGGGGGTTTTGGGGACATTGTCTCGGGAGTGTTTTGGGGGGGGTGTTTTGGGGACATTGTCTCGTGGGGGTTTTGGGGACATTGTCCTCGGGGGGTATTTGGGGGGGTTTTGGGGACATTGTCTCGGGGGGGTTTTGGGGACATTGTCTCGGGGCTGTTCTGGTGACATTGTCTCGGGGGTTTTGGGGGGGGTTTTGGGGACCTTGTCCCGGGGGGGGTTTTGGGGACATTGACTCGGGGGGGGTTTGGGGACATTGTCTCGAGGGATTTTGGGGGTAGGTTTGGGGACATTGTCTCGGGGGGGGTGTGGGGACATTGTGTCGGGGGTGTTTTGGGGACATTGTCTCGGGGGGGGTTTGGGGACATTGTCTCGGGGGGTTTTGGGGACATTGTCTCGGGGTGTTTTGGGGACATTGTCTCGGGGGGTTTTGGGGTGGGGGTTTGGGGACATTGTCTCGGGAGGGTTTGGGGACATTGTCTCGGGGGTGTTTTTGGGGGGGGGGTTTGGGGACATTGTCTCGGTGCGGTTTTGGGGACATTGTCTCGTGAGGGTTTTGGGGACATCGTCTCGGGGGTGTTTTGGGGGGGTGTTTTGCGGACATTGTCTTGTGGGGGGTTTTCGGGACATTGTCTCGGGGGGATTTTGGGGAGGGGATTTTGGAGACATTGTCTCGGCGGGGTTTTGGGGACATTGTCTCAGAGGGGTTTTGGGGGTGGATTTTGGGGACATTGTCTCGGGGGGGTTTTGGGGACATTGTCTCAGGGGGGTTTTGGGGGGGGTTTTTGGGGACAATGTCTCGGGGCCGTTTTGGGGACATTGTTTCGGGGGGGTTTTGGGGACATTGTCTTGGGGGGGTTTTGGGGGGTGTTTTGGGGACATTGTCTCGGGGGGGTTTTGGGGACATTGTCTCGGGGGATTTTGGGTTGGGGTTTTGGGGACATTGTCTCGGGGGGGTTTTGGGAACATTGTCTTGGGGGGGATTTGGGGGGGGTTTTGTGGACATTGTCTCGGGGGGTTTTGGGGACATTGTCTCGAAGGGGTTCTGGGAACAATGTCTCGGGGGGGTTTGGGGGGGGATTTTGGGGACATTCTCTCGGGGGGGTTTTGGCGACATTGTCTCGGGGGCGTTTTGGGGACATTGTCTCGGGGGGTTTTTGGGGGGGGTGTGTTTGGGGACATGGTCTCGGCAGGGTTTTGGGGACATTGTCTCAGGGGTGTTTTGGGGACATTGTCTCGGGGGGGGTTTTGGGGGGGTGATTTTGGGGACATTGTCTCGGGGGATTTTGAGGACATTGTCTCGGGGGTTTTTTGGGACATTGTCTCGGGGGGTTTTGGGGGGGGCTTTTGGGGACATTGTCTCGGGGGGGTTTTGGGGACATTGTCGCGGGGGGGGTTTGGGGACATTGTCTCGGGGGAGTTTTGGGTGGGTGTTTTGGGGACATTGTCTCGGGGGGGTTTTGGAGACATTGTTTCGGGAGGGTTTTGGGGACATCGTCTCGGGGGTTGTTTTGAGGGGGTGTTTTGGGGACATTGTCTTGTGGGGGGTTTTGGGGACATTGTCTCGGGGGGGTTTTGGGAACATTGTCTCGGGGGGTTTTGGGGGTGTGGGTTTTGGGGACATTGTCTCGGGGGGGGTTGGGGACATTGTCTCGGGTGGGTTTTGGGGACATTGTCTCGGGTGTTTTTGGGGACATTGTCTCGGGGGGGTTTTGGGGATGGGATTTTGGGGCCATTGTCGCGGCGGGGTTCTGGGGACATTGTCTCAGGGGCGTTTTGGGGGTGGATTTTGGGGACATTGTGTCGGGGGGGTTTTGGGGACATTGTCTCAGGGGGGTTTATGGGACATTGTCTCGGGGGTGTTTTGGGGGACATTGTCTCGGTGGGGTTTTGGGGACATTGTCTCGGTGGGGTTTTGGGTGGGGGGTTTTGGGGACATTGTCTCGGGGGGGTTTTGGGAACATTGTCTTGGGGGGGTTTTGGAGGGGGTTTTGGTGACATTGTCTCGGGGGGGTTTTGGGGACATTGTCTCGGGGTGTTTTGGGGACATTGTCTCGGGGGGGGGTTGGGGGGGGTGTTTGGGGACATTGTCTCGGGAGGGGTTTGGGGACATTGTCTCGGGGGGTGTTTTGGTGGGGGGGGGTTTGGGGACATTGTCTCGGTGCGGTTTTGGGGACATTGTCTCGGGAGGGTTTTGGGGACATCGTCTCGGGGGTGTTTTGGGGGGGTGTTTTGCGGACATTGTCTTGTGGGGGGTTTTCGGGACATTGTCTCGGGGGGGTTTTGGGGAGGGGATTTTGGGGACATTGTCTCGGCAGGGTTTTGGGGACATTGTCTCAGAGGGGTTTTGGGGGTGGATTTTGGGGACATTGTCTCGGGGGGGTTTTGGGGACATTGTCTCAGGGGGGTTTTGGGGGGGGGGCTTTTGGGGACAATGTCTCGGGGCCGTTTTGGGGACATTGTTTCGGGGGGGTTTTGGGGACATTGTCTCGGGGGGGTTTTGGCGGGGGTTTTGGGGACATTGTCTCGGGGGGGTTTTGGGAACATTGTCTCGGGGGGTTTTGGGGACATTGCCTCGGCGGGGTTTTGGTGGGTGGTTTTGGGGACATTGTCTCGGGGGTGTTTTGGGGACATTGTCTCGGGGGGTTTTTGGGGGGGGGTTTTGGGGACATTGTCTCGGGGGGGTTTTGGGGACATTGTCTCGGGGGGGTTTTTGGGACATTGTCTCAGGGGGGTTTTGGGGGGGTTTTGGGGACATTGTCTCGGGGGGGTTTTGGGGGACATTGACTCGGGGGGATTTTGGGGTGGGGTTTTGGGGACATTGTCTCGGGGGGGTTTTGGGAACATTGTCTTGGGGGGGATTTGGGGGGTTTTTTGGGGACATTGTCTCGGGGGGGTTTTGGGGACATTGTCTCGAAGGGGTTCTGGGAACAATGTCTCGGGGGGGTTTGGGGGGGGATTTTGGGGACATTGTCTCGGGGGGTTTTGGGGACATTGCCTCGGCGGGGTTTTGGTGGGTGGTTTTGGGGACATTGTCTCGGGGGTGTTTTGGGGACATTGTCTTGGGGGAGTTTTGGGTGGGTGTTTTGGGGACATTGTCTCAGGGGGGTTTTGGGACATTGTCTCGGGGGCGTTTTGGGGACATTGTCTCGGGGGCGTTTTGGGGACGTTGTCTCGGGGGGGTTTTGGGGGACATTGTCTCGGGGGGGTTTTGGGGACATTGTCTTGGGGGAGTTTTGGGTGGGTGTTTTGGGGACATTGTCTCGGGGGGGTTTTGAGGACATTGTCTCGGGGGGGTTTTGGCGACATTGTCTCGGGGGTGTTTTGGGGGGGGTGTTTTGGGGACATTGTCTCGGGAGGGTTTTGGGGACATCATCTCGGGGGTGTTTTGGGGGGGTGTTTTGCGGACATTGTCTTGTGGGGGGTTTTCGGGACATTGTCTCGGGGGGGTTTTGGGGAGGGGATTTTGGGGACATTGTCTCGGCGGGGTTTTGGGGACATTGTCTCAGAGGGGTTTTGGGGGTGGATTTTGGGGACATTGTCTCGGGGGGGTTTTGGGGACATTGTCTCAGGGGGGTTTTGGGGGGGTGATTTTGGGGACATTGTCTCGGGGGGGTTTTGGGGACATTGTTTCGGGGGGTTTTGGGGACATTGTCTCGGGGGGGTTTTGGGGGGGTCTTTTGGGGACATTGTCTCATGGGAGTATTGGGGACATTGTCTCGGGGGGGTTTTGGGGACATTGTCTCGGGGGAGTTTTGGGTGGGTGTTTTGGGGACATTGTCTCGGGGGGGTTTTGGAGACATTGTCTCGGGAGGGTTTTGGGGACATCGTCTCGGGGGTGTTTTGGGGGGGTGTTTTGGGGACATTGTCTCGGGGGGCGTTTTGGGGACATTGTCTCGGGGCGTTTTTGGGGTGGGGTTTTGGGGACATTGTCTCGGGGGTGTTTTGGGGAAATTGTCTCAGGGGGGTTTTGGGGGGGGGTTTTGGGGACCTTGTCTCAGGGGGGTTTTGGGGACATTGTCTCGGGAGGGTTTTGGGGACATTGTCTCGGGGGGGTTTTGGGGGGTTTATTGGGACATTGTCTCGGGGGGGTTTTGGGGACATTGTCTCGGGGGGGTTTTGGGGACATTGTCTCGGGAGTGTTTTGGGGGGGGTGTTTTGGGGACATTGTCTCGTGGGGGTTTTGGGGACATTGTCTCGGGGGGTATTTGGGGGGGGTTTTGGGGACATTGTCTCGGGGGGGTTTTGGGGACATTGTCTCGGGGCTGTTCTGGTGACATTGTCTCGGGGGTTTTGGGGGGGGTTTTGGGGACCTTGTCCCGGGGGGGTTTTGGGGACATTGACTCGGGGGGGGTTTGGGGACATTGTCTCGAGGATTTTGGGGGTAGGTTTGGGGACATTGTCTCGGGGGGGGTGTGGGGACATTGTGTCGGGGGTGTTTTGGGGACATTGTCTCGGGGGGGTTTGGGGACATTGTCTCGGGGGGGTTTTGGGGACATTGTCTCGGGGTGTTTTGGGGACATTGTCTCGGGGGGGTTTTGGGGTGGGGGTTTGGGGACATTGTCTCGGAGGGGTTTGGGGGACATTGTCTCGGGGGTGTTTTGGGGGGGGGGGTTTGGGGACATTGTCTCGGTGCGGTTTTGGGGACATTGTCTCGTGAGGGTTTTGGGGACATCGTCTCGGGGGTGTTTTGGGGGGGTGTTTTGCGGACATTGACTTGTGGGGGATTTTCGGGACATTGTCTCGGGGGGATTTTGGGGAGGGGATTTTGGAGACATTGTCTCGGCGGGGTTTTGGGGACATTGTCTCAGAGGGGTTTTGGGGGTGGATTTTGGGGACATTGTCTCGGGGGGGTTTTGGGGACATTGTCTCAGGGGGGTTTTGGGGGGGGTTTTTGGGGACAATGTCTCGGGGCCGTTTTGGGGACATTGTTTCGGGGGGGTTTTGGGGACATTGTCTTGGGGGGGTTTTGGGGGGGGTTTTGGGGACATGTCTCGGGGGGGGTTTTGGGGACATTGTCTCGGGGGGATTTTGGGTTGGGGTTTTGGGGACATTGTCTCGGGGGGGTTTTGGGAACATTGTCTTGGGGGGGATTTGGGGGGGGTTTTGTGGACATTGTCTCGGGGGGGTTTTGGGGACATTGTCTCGAAGGGGTTCTGGGAACAATGTCTCGGGGGGGGTTTGGGGGGGGATTTTGGGGACATTCTCTCGGGGGGTTTTGGCGACATTGTCTCGGGGGCGTTTTGGGGACATTGTCTCGGGGGGTTTTTGGGGGGGGTGTGTTTGGGGACATGGTCTCGGCAGGGTTTTGGGGACATTGTCTCAGGGGTGTTTTGGGGACATTGTCTCGGGGGGGTTTTGGGGGGGGTGATTTTGGGGACATGTCTCGGGGGATTTTGAGGACATTGTCTCGGGGGTTTTTTGGGACATTGTCTCGGGGGGTTTTGGGGGGGGCTTTTGGGGACATTGTCTCGGGGGGGTTTTGGGGACATTGTCGCGGGGGGGGTTTTGGGGACATTGTCTCGGGGGAGTTTTGGGTGGGTGTTTTGGGGACATTGTCTCGGGGGGGTTTTGGAGACATTGTTTCGGGAGGGTTTTGGGGACATCGTCTCGGGGGTGTTTTGAGGGGTGTTTTGGGGACATTGTCTTGTGGGGGGTTTTGGGGACATTGTCTCGGGGGGGTTTTGGGAACATTGTCTCGGGGGGTTTTGGGGGTGTGGGTTTTTGGGGACATTGTCTCGGGGGGGGTTGGGGACATTGTCTCGGGTGGGTTTTGGGGACATTGTCTCGGGTGTTTTTGGGGACATTGTCTCGGGGGGGTTTTGGGGATGGGATTTTGGGGCCATTGTCGCGGCGGGGTTCTGGGGACATTGTCTCAGGGGCGTTTTGGGGGTGGATTTTGGGGACATTGTGTCGGGGGGGTTTTGGGGACATTGTCTCAGGGGGGTTTATGGGACATTGTCTCGGGGGTGTTTTGGGGACATTGTCTCGGTGGGGTTTTGGGGACATTGTCTCGGTGGGGTTTTGGGTGGGGGGTTTTGGGGACATTGTCTCGGGGGGGTTTTGGGAACATTGTCTTGGGGGGGTTTTGGAGGGGTTTTGGTGACATTGTCTCGGGGGGGTTTTGGGGACATTGTCTCGGGGTGTTTTGGGGACATTGTCTCGGGGGGGGGTTGGGGGGGGTGTTTGGGGACATTGTCTCGGGAGGGGTTTGGGGACATTGTCTCGGGGGTGTTTTGGTGGGGGGGTTTGGGGACATTGTCTCGGTGCGGTTTTGGGGACATTGTCTCGGGAGGGTTTTGGGGACATCGTCTCGGGGGTGTTTTGGGGGGTGTTTTGCGGACATTGTCTTGTGGGGGGTTTTCGGGACATTGTCTCGGGGGGGTTTTGGGGAGGGGATTTTGGGGGACATTGTCTCGGCGGGGTTTTGGGGACATTGTCTCAGAGGGGTTTTGGGGGTGGATTTTGGGGACATTGTCTCGGGGGGGTTTTGGGGACATTGTCTCAGGGGGGTTTTGGGGGGGGGGCTTTTGGGGACAATGTCTCGGGGCCGTTTTGGGGACATTGTTTCGGGGGGGTTTTGGGGACATTGTCTCGGGGGGGGTTTTGGCGGGGGTTTTGGGGACATTGTCTCGGGGGGTTTTGGGAACATTGTCTCGGGGGGTTTTGGGACATTGCCTCGGCGGGGTTTTGGTGGGTGGTTTTGGGGACATTGTCTCGGGGGTGTTTTGGGGACATTGTCTCGGGGGGTTTTTGGGGGGGGGTTTTTGGGGACATTGTCTCAGGGGGGTTTGGGGACATTGTCTCGGGGGGGTTTTTGGGACATTGTCTCAGGGGGGTTTTGGGGGGGGTTTTGGGGACATTGTCTCGGGGGGGTTTTGGGGACATTGACTCGGGGGGATTTTGGGGTGGGGTTTTGGGGACATTGTCTCGGGGGGGTTTTGGGAACATTGTCTTGGGGGGATTTGGGGGGTTTTTTGGGGACATTGTCTCGGGGGGGTTTTGGGGACATTGTCTCGAAGGGGTTCTGGGAACAATGTCTCGGGGGGGTTTGGGGGGGGATTTGGGGGACATTGTCTCGGGGGGTTTTGGGGACATTGCCTCGGCGGGGTTTTGGTGGGTGGTTTTGGGGACATTGTCTCGGGGGTGTTTTGGGGACATTGTCTTGGGGGAGTTTGGGTGGGTGTTTTGGGGACATTGTCTCGGGGGGGTTTTGGGGACATTGTCTCGGGGGCGTTTTGGGGACATTGTCTCGGGGGCGTTTTGGGGACGTTGTCTCGGGGGGGTTTTGGGGACATTGTCTCGGGGGGGTTTTGGGGACATTGTCTTGGGGGAGTTTTGGGTGGGTGTTTTGGGGACATTGTCTCGGGGGGGTTTGAGGACATTGTCTCGGGGGGGTTTTGGCGACATTGTCTCGAGGGTGTTTTGGGGGGGGTGTTTTGGGGACATTGTCTCGGGAGGGTTTTGGGGACATCATCTCGGGGGTGTTTTGGGGGGGGTGTTTTGCGGACATTGTCTTGTGGGGGGGTTTTCGGGACATTGTCTCGGGGGGGTTTTGGGGAGGGGATTTTGGGGACATTGTCTCGGCGGGGTTTTGGGGACATTGTCTCAGAGGGGTTTTGGGGGTGGATTTTGGGGACATTGTCTCGGGGGGGTTTTGGGGACATTGTCTCAGGGGGGTTTTGGGGGGGTGATTTTGGGGACATTGTCTCGGGGGGGTTTTGGGGACATTGTTTCGGGGGGTTTTGGGGACATTGTCTCGGGGGGGTTTTGGGGGGGTCTTTTGGGGACATTGTCTCATGGGAGTATTGGGGACATTGTCTCGGGGGGGTTTTGGGGACATTGTCTCGGGGGAGTTTTGGGTGGGTGTTTTGGGGACATTGTCTCGGGGGGGTTTTGGAGACATTGTCTCGGGAGGGTTTTGGGGACATCGTCTCGGGGGTGTTTTGGGGGGGTGTTTTGGGGACATTGTCTCGGGGGCGTTTTGGGGACATTGTCTCGGGGCGTTTTTGGGGTGGGGTTTTGGGGACATTGTCTCGGGGGTGTTTTGGGGAAATTGTCTCAGGGGGGTTTTGGGGGGGGGTTTTGGGGACCTTGTCTCAGGGGGGTTTTGGGGACATTGTCTCGGGAGGGTTTTGGGGACATTGTCTCGGGGGGGGTTTTGGGGGGTTTATTGGGACATTGTCTCGGGGGGGTTTTGGGACATTGTCTCGGGGGGGTTTTGGGGACATTGTCTCGGGAGTGTTTTGGGGGGGGTGTTTTGGGGACATTGTCTCGTGGGGGTTTTGGGGACATTGTCTCGGGTGGTATTTGGGGGGGTTTTGGGGACATTGTCTCGGGGGGTTTTGGGGACATTGTCTCGGGGCTGTTCTGGTGACATTGTCTCGGGGGTTTTGGGGGGGGTTTTGGGGACCTTGTCCCGGGGGGGTTTTGGGGACATTGACTCGGGGGGGGTTTGGGGACATTGTCTCGAGGGATTTTGGGGGTAGGTTTGGGGACATTGTCTCGGGGGGGGTGTGGGGACATTGTGTCGGGGGTGTTTTGGGGACATTGTCTCGGGGGGTTTGGGGACATTGTCTCGGGGGGGTTTTGGGGACATTGTCTCGGGGTGTTTTGGGGACATTGTCTCGGGGGGGTTTTGGGGGTGGGGGTTTGGGGACATTGTCTC
>JANJGN010003370.1:0-46622 GCA_026770705.1 Isurus oxyrinchus
ACACTGTTTAACTCTGTTTGCCTCTGTTTGCTTCTGTTTAACTCTGTGTAACTCTCTGTAACTCTGTGTAACTCTCTTTTCCTCTGTTTAACTCTGTTTGCCTCTGTTTAACTCCGTTTGCCTCTGTTTGCCTCTGTCTAACTCTGTTTAACACTGTTTGCCTCTTTTTGCCTCTGTTTTAATCTGTCTGCTTCTGTTTGCCTCTGTTTAAATCTATTTAACCTTGTTTGCCTCTGTTTCCTTCTCTTTAAGTCTGTTTAACTCTGTTTGCCTCTGTTTGCCTGTGTTAAACTCTGTGTAACTCTGTTTCAATCTGTTTAACTCTGTTTGCCTCTGTTTGCATCTGTTTAACTCTGATTAACTCTGTTTGCCTCTTTTTGCCTCTGTTTGACTCTGTTTAGCTCTGTTTAACTCTGTTTAACTCTGTTTGCCTCTCTTTAACTCTGTTTAACTCTGTTTGCCTCTGTTTAAACCTGTTTGCCTCTTTATGCCTCTGTTTAAGTCTGTTTAACTCTGTTTGCCTCTCTTTGCCTCTGTTTAACTCTGTGTAATTGTTTTCCTCTGTTTAACTCTGTTTCCCACTGTTTAACTCTTTATGCCACTGTTTTACTCTGTGTAACTCTGTTTTCCTCTGTTTAACTCTGCTTAAACCTGTTTCCCTCTGTTTAACACTGTTTAACTCTTTTTGCCTCTGTTTAACTCTGTTTGCCTCTGTTTGCCTCTGTTTAACTCTGCGAAACTCTCTTTTCCTCTGTTTAACTCTCTTTGCCTCTGTTTAACTCTGTTTAACTCTTTTTCCCTCTGTTTAACTCTGTTTAACTCTTTTTGCCTCTGTTTAACTCTTTTTCCCTCTGTTTAACTCTGTTTAACTCTGTTTGCCTCTGTCTGACTCTGTTTCAATCTGTTTAACTCTGTTTCCCTCTGTTTAACTCTGTGTAATGCTTTTCGCATCTGTTTAACTCTGTTTTAACTCTGCTTGCCTCTGTTTACCTCTATATAACTCTGTTTAACTCTGTTTGCCTCTGTTTGCCTCTGTTTAACTCTGTGTAACTCTTTTTTCCACTGTTTAACTCTGTTTCCCTCTGTTTAACACTGTTTAACTCTGTTTGCCTCTGTTTGCTTCTGTTTAACTCTGTGTAACTCTCTGTAACTCTGTGTAACTCTCTTTTCCTCTGTTTAACTCTGTTTGCCTCTGTTTAACTCCGTTTGCCTCTGTTTGCCTCTGTTTAACTCTGTTTAACACTGTTTGCCTCTTTTTGCCTCTGCTTTAATCTGTCTGCTTCTGTTTGCCTCTGTTTAAATCTATTTAACCTTGTTTGCCTCCGTTTCCTTCTCTTTAAGTCTGTTTAACTCTGTTTGCCTCTGTTTGCCTGTGTTAAACTCTGATTAACTCTGTTTGTCTCTGCTTAATTCTGTTTCAATCTGGTTCCATCTTTTTAACTCTGTGTAACTCTTTTTTCCTCTGTTTAGCTCTGTTTAACTCTGTTTAACACTGTTTAACTCTGTTTGCCTCTGTTTGCCTCTGTTTAACTCTGTGTAACTCTGTGTAACTCTCTTTTCCTCTGTTTAACTCTGTTTGCCTCTGTTTAACTCCGTTTGCCTCTGTTTGCCTCTGTTTAACTCTGTTTAACACTGTTTGCCTCTTTTTGCCTCTGTTTTAATCTGTCTGCTTCTGTTTGCCTCTGTTTAAATCTATTTAACCTTGTTTGCCTCTGTTTCATTCTCTTTAAGTCTGTTTGCCTCTGTTTGCCTGTGTTAAACTCTGTGTAACTCTGTTTAAATCTGTTTAACTCTGTTTGCCTCTGTTTGCATCTGTTTAACTCTGATTAACTCTGTTTGCCTCTTTTTGCCTCTGTTTGACTCTGTTTACCTCTGTTTAACTCTGTTTGCCTCTGTTTGCCTGTGTTAAACTCTGTGTAACTCTGTTTCAATCTGTTTAACTCTGTTTGCCTCTGTTTGCCTCTGTTTAACTCTGATTAACTCTGTTTGCCTCTTTTTGCCTCTGTTTGACTCTGTTTACCTCTGTTTAACTCTGTTTAACTCTGTTTGCCTCTCTTTAACTCTGTTTAACTCTGTTTGCCTCTGTTTAAACCTGTTTGCCTCTTTATGCCTCTGTTTAAGTCTGTTTAAATCTGTTTGCCTCTCTTTGCCTCTGTTTAACTCTGTGTAATTGTTTCCCTCTGTTTAACTCTGTTTCCCTCTGTTTAACTCTTTATGCCACTGTTTTACTCTGTGTAACTCTGTTTTCCTCTGTTTAACTCTGCTTAAACCTGTTTCCCTCTGTTTAACACTGTTTGACTCTTTTTGCCTCTGTTTAACTCTGTTTGCCTCTGTTTGCCTCTGTTTAACTCTGCGAAACTCTCTTTTCCTCTGTTTAACTCTCTTTGCCTCTGTTTAACTCTGTTTAAGTCTTTTTGCCTCTGTTTAACTCTGTTTCCCTCTGTTTAACTCTTTATGCCACTGTTTTACTCTGTGTAACTCTGTTTTCCTCTGTTTAACTCTGCTTAAACCTGTTTCCCTCTGTTTAGAACTGTTAAACTCTTTATGCCTCTGTTTAAATCTTTTTGCCTCTGTTTAACTCTATTTAACTCTTTTTCCCTCTGTTTAACTCTGTTTAACTCTTTTTGCCTCTGTTTAACTCTTTTTCCCTCTGTTTAACTCTGTTTAACTCTGTTTGCCTCTGTCTGACTCTGTTTCAATCTGTTTAACTCTGTTTCCCTCTGTTTAACTCTGTGTAACGCTTTTCGCATCTGTTTAACTCTGTTTAAATCTGCTTGCCTCCGTTTGCCTCTATATAACTCTGTTTAACTCTGTTTGCCTCTGTTTGCCTCTGTTTAACTCTGTTTCCCTCTGTTTAACACTGTTTATCTCTGTTTGCCTCTGTTTGCATCTGTTTAACTCTGATTAACTCTGTTTGCCTCATTTTGCCTCTGCTTGACTCTGTTTACCTCTGTTTAACTCTGTTTAACTCTGTTTGCCTCTCTTTAACTCTGTTTAACTCTGTTTGCCTCTGTTTAAACCTGTTTGCCTCTTTATGCCTCTGTTTAAGTCTGTTTAACTCTGTTTGCCTCTCTTTGCCTCTGTTTAACTCTGTGTAATTGTTTTCCTCTGTTTAACTCTGTTTCCCTCTGTTTAACTCTTTATGCCAATGTTTTACTCTGTGTAACTCTGTTTTCCTCTGTTTAACTCTGCTTAAACCTGTTTCCCTCTGTTTAACACTGTTTAACTCTTTTTGCCTCTGTTTAACTCTGTTTGCCTCTGTTTGCCTCTGTTGAACTCTGCGAAACTCTCTTTTCCTCTGTTTAACTCTCTTTGCCTCTGTTTAACTCTGTTTAACTCTTTTTCCTCTGTTTAACTCTGTTTAAGTCTTTTTGCCTCTGTTTAACTCTGTTTCCCTCTGTTAAATTCTTTAAGCCACTGTTTTACTCTGTGTAACTCTGTTTTCCTCTGTTTAACTCTGCTTAAACCTGTTTCCCTCTGATTAGAACTCTTAAACTCTTTATGCCTCTGTTTAAATCTTTTTGCCTCTGTTTAACTCTGCGTAACTCTCTTTTCCTCTGTTTAACTCTCTTTGCCTCTGTTTAACTCTGTTTAACTCTTTTTCCCTCTGTTTAACTCTGTTTAACTCTTTTTGCCTCTGTTTAACTCTTTTTCCCTCTGTTTAACTCTGTTTAACTCTGTTTGCCTCTGTCTGACTCTGTTTCAATCTGTTTAACTCTGTTTCCCTCTGTTTAACTCTGTGTAATGCTTTTCGCATCTGTTTAACTCTGTTTTAACTCTGCTTGCCTCTGTTTACCTCTATATAACTCTGTTTAACTCTGTTTGCCTCTGTTTGCCTCTGTTTAACTCTGTGTAACTCTTTTTTCCTCTGTTTAACTCTGTTTCCCTCTGTTTAACACTGTTTAACTCTGTTTGCCTCTGTTTGCTTCTGTTTAACTCTGTGTAACTCTCTGTAACTCAGTGTAACTCTCTTTTCCTCTGTTTAACTCTGTTTGCCTCTGTTTAACTCCGTTTGCCTCTGTTTGCCTCTGTTTAACTCTGTTTAACACTGTTTGCCTCTTTTTGCCTCTGTTTTAATCTGTCTGCTTCTGTTTGCCTCTGTTTAAATCTATTTAACCTTGTTTGCCTCTGTTTCCTTCTCTTTAAGTCTGTTTAACTCTGTTTGCCTCTGTTTGCCTGTGTTAAACTCTGTGTAACTCTGTTTCAATCTGTTTAACTCTGTTTGCCTCTGTTTGCATCTGTTTAACTCTGATTAACTCTGTTTGCCTCTTTTTGCCTCTGTTTGACTCTGTTTACCTCTGTTTAACTCTGTTTAACTCTGTTTGCCTCTCTTTAACTCTGTTTAACTCTGTTTGCCTCTGTTTAAACCTCTTTGCCTCTTTATGCCTCTGTTTAAGTCTGTTTAACTCTGTTTGCCTCTCTTTGCCTCTGTTTAACTCTGTGTAATTGTTTTCCTCTGTTTAACTCTGTTTCCCACTGTTTAACTCTTTATGCCACTGTTTTACTCTGTGTAACTCTGTTTTCCTCTGTTTAACTCTGCTTAAACCTGTTTCCCTCTGTTTAACACTGTTTAACTCTTTTTGCCTCTGTTTAACTCTGTTTGCCTCTGTTTGCCTCTGTTTAACTCTGCGAAACTCTCTTTTCCTCTGTTTAACTCTCTTTGCCTCTGTTTAACTCTGTTTAACTCTTTTTCCCTCTGTTTAACTCTGTTTAACTCTTTTTGCCTCTGTTTAACTCTTTTTCCCTCTGTTTAAATCTGTTTAACTCTGTTTGCCTCTGTCTGACTCTGTTTCAATCTGTTTAACTCTGTTTCCCTCTGTTTAACTCTGTGTAATGCTTTTCGCATCTGTTTAACTCTGTTTTAACTCTGCTTGCCTCTGTTTACCTCTATATAACTCTGTTTAACTCTGTTTGCCTCTGTTTGCCTCTGTTTAACTCTGTGTAACTCTTTTTTCCACTGTTTAACTCTGTTTCCCTCTGTTTAACACTGTTTAACTCTGTTTGCCTCTGTTTGCTTCTGTTTAACTCTGTGTAACTCTCTGTAACTCTGTGTAACTCTCTTTTCCTCTGTTTAACTCTGTTTGCCTCTGTTTAACTCCGTTTGCCTCTGTTTGCCTCTGTTTAACTCTGTTTAACACTGTTTGCCTCTTTTTGCCTCTGCTTTAATCTGTCTGCTTCTGTTTGCCTCTGTTTAAATCTATTTAACCTTGTTTGCCTCCGTTTCCTTCTCTTTAAGTCTGTTTAACTCTGTTTGCCTCTGTTTGCCTGTGTTAAACTCTGATTAACTCTGTTTGTCTCTGCTTAATTCTGTTTCAATCTGGTTCCATCTTTTTAACTCTGTGTAACTCTTTTTTCCTCTGTTTAGCTCTGTTTAACTCTGTTTAACACTGTTTAACTCTGTTTGCCTCTGTTTGCCTCTGTTTAACTCTGTGTAACTCTGTGTAACTCTCTTTTCCTCTGTTTAACTCTGTTTGCCTCTGTTTAACTCCGTTTGCCTCTGTTTGCCTCTGTTTAACTCTGTTTAACACTGTTTGCCTCTTTTTGCCTCTGTTTTAATCTGTCTGCTTCTGTTTGCCTCTGTTTAAATCTATTTAACCTTGTTTGCCTCTGTTTCATTCTCTTTAAGTCTGTTTGCCTCTGTTTGCCTGTGTTAAACTCTGTGTAACTCTGTTTAAATCTGTTTAACTCTGTTTGCCTCTGTTTGCATCTGTTTAACTCTGATTAACTCTGTTTGCCTCTTTTTGCCTCTGTTTGACTCTGTTTACCTCTGTTTAACTCTGTTTGCCTCTGTTTGCCTGTGTTAAACTCTGTGTAACTCTGTTTCAATCTGTTTAACTCTGTTTGCCTCTGTTTGCCTCTGTTTAACTCTGATTAACTCTGTTTGCCTCTTTTTGCCTCTGTTTGACTCTGTTTACCTCTGTTTAACTCTGTTTAACTCTGTTTGCCTCTCTTTAACTCTGTTTAACTCTGTTTGCCTCTGTTTAAACCTGTTTGCCTCTTTATGCCTCTGTTTAAGTCTGTTTAAATCTGTTTGCCTCTCTTTGCCTCTGTTTAACTCTGTGTAATTGTTTCCCTCTGTTTAACTCTGTTTCCCTCTGTTTAACTCTTTATGCCACTGTTTTACTCTGTGTAACTCTGTTTTCCTCTGTTTAACTCTGCTTAAACCTGTTTCCCTCTGTTTAACACTGTTTGACTCTTTTTGCCTCTGTTTAACTCTGTTTGCCTCTGTTTGCCTCTGTTTAACTCTGCGAAACTCTCTTTTCCTCTGTTTAACTCTCTTTGCCTCTGTTTAACTCTGTTTAAGTCTTTTTGCCTCTGTTTAACTCTGTTTCCCTCTGTTTAACTCTTTATGCCACTGTTTTACTCTGTGTAACTCTGTTTTCCTCTGTTTAACTCTGCTTAAACCTGTTTCCCTCTGTTTAGAACTGTTAAACTCTTTATGCCTCTGTTTAAATCTTTTTGCCTCTGTTTAACTCTATTTAACTCTTTTTCCCTCTGTTTAACTCTGTTTAACTCTTTTTGCCTCTGTTTAACTCTTTTTCCCTCTGTTTAACTCTGTTTAACTCTGTTTGCCTCTGTCTGACTCTGTTTCAATCTGTTTAACTCTGTTTCCCTCTGTTTAACTCTGTGTAACGCTTTTCGCATCTGTTTAACTCTGTTTAAATCTGCTTGCCTCCGTTTGCCTCTATATAACTCTGTTTAACTCTGTTTGCCTCTGTTTGCCTCTGTTTAACTCTGTTTCCCTCTGTTTAACACTGTTTATCTCTGTTTGCCTCTGTTTGCATCTGTTTAACTCTGATTAACTCTGTTTGCCTCATTTTGCCTCTGCTTGACTCTGTTTACCTCTGTTTAACTCTGTTTAACTCTGTTTGCCTCTCTTTAACTCTGTTTAACTCTGTTTGCCTCTGTTTAAACCTGTTTGCCTCTTTATGCCTCTGTTTAAGTCTGTTTAACTCTGTTTGCCTCTCTTTGCCTCTGTTTAACTCGGGGTAATTGTTTTCCTCTGTTTAACTCTGTTTCCCTCTGTTTAACTCTTTATGCCAATGTTTTACTCTGTGTAACTCTGTTTTCCTCTGTTTAACTCTGCTTAAACCTGTTTCCCTCTGTTTAACACTGTTTAACTCTTTTTGCCTCTGTTTAACTCTGTTTGCCTCTGTTTGCCTCTGTTGAACTCTGCGAAACTCTCTTTTCCTCTGTTTAACTCTCTTTGCCTCTGTTTAACTCTGTTTAACTCTTTTTCCTCTGTTTAACTCTGTTTAAGTCTTTTTGCCTCTGTTTAACTCTGTTTCCCTCTGTTAAATTCTTTAAGCCACTGTTTTACTCTGTGTAACTCTGTTTTCCTCTGTTTAACTCTGCTTAAACCTGTTTCCCTCTGTTTAGAACTCTTAAACTCTTTATGCCTCTGTTTAAATCTTTTTGCCTCTGTTTAACTCTGCGTAACTCTCTTTTCCTCTGTTTAACTCTCTTTGCCTCTGTTTAACTCTGTTTAACTCTTTTTCCCTCTGTTTAACTCTGTTTAACTCTTTTTGCCTCTGTTTAACTCTTTTTCCCTCTGTTTAACTCTGTTTAACTCTGTTTGCCTCTGTCTGACTCTGTTTCAATCTGTTTAACTCTGTTTCCCTCTGTTTAACTCTGTGTAATGCTTTTCGCATCTGTTTAACTCTGTTTTAACTCTGCTTGCCTCTGTTTACCTCTATATAACTCTGTTTAACTCTGTTCGCCTCTGTTTGCCTCTGTTTAACTCTGTGTAACTCTTTTTTCCTCTGTTTAACTCTGTTTCCCTCTGTTTAACACTGTTTAACTCTGTTTGCCTCTGTTTGCTTCTGTTTAACTCTGTGTAACTCTCTGTAACTCAGTGTAACTCTCTTTTCCTCTGTTTAACTCTGTTTGCCTCTGTTTAACTCCGTTTGCCTCTGTTTGCCTCTGTTTAACTCTGTTTAACACTGTTTGCCTCTTTTTGCCTCTGTTTTAATCTGTCTGCTTCTGTTTGCCTCTGTTTAAATCTATTTAACCTTGTTTGCCTCTGTTTCCTTCTCTTTAAGTCTGTTTAACTCTGTTTGCCTCTGTTTGCCTGTGTTAAACTCTGTGTAACTCTGTTTCAATCTGTTTAACTCTGTTTGCCTCTGTTTGCATCTGTTTAACTCTGATTAACTCTGTTTGCCTCTTTTTGCCTCTGTTTGACTCTGTTTACCTCTGTTTAACTCTGTTTAACTCTGTTTGCCTCTCTTTAACTCTGTTTAACTCTGTTTGCCTCTGTTTAAACCTCTTTGCCTCTTTATGCCTCTGTTTAAGTCTGTTTAACTCTGTTTGCCTCTCTTTGCCTCTGTTTAACTCTGTGTAATTGTTTTCCTCTGTTTAACTCTGTTTCCCACTGTTTAACTCTTTATGCCACTGTTTTACTCTGTGTAACTCTGTTTTCCTCTGTTTAACTCTGCTTAAACCTGTTTCCCTCTGTTTAACACTGTTTAACTCTTTTTGCCTCTGTTTAACTCTGTTTGCCTCTGTTTGCCTCTGTTTGCCTCTGTTTAACTCTGCGAAACTCTCTTTTCCTCTGTTTAACTCTCTTTGCCTCTGTTTAACTCTGTTTAACTCTTTTTCCCTCTGTTTAACTCTGTTTAACTCTTTTTGCCTCTGTTTAACTCTTTTTCCCTCTGTTTAAATCTGTTTAACTCTGTTTGCCTCTGTCTGACTCTGTTTCAATCTGTTTAACTCTGTTTCCCTCTGTTTAACTCTGTGTAATGCTTTTCGCATCTGTTTAACTCTGTTTTAACTCTGCTTGCCTCTGTTTACCTCTATATAACTCTGTTTAACTCTGTTTGCCTCTGTTTGCCTCTGTTTAACTCTGTGTAACTCTTTTTTCCACTGTTTAACTCTGTTTCCCTCTGTTTAACACTGTTTAACTCTGTTTGCCTCTGTTTGCTTCTGTTTAACTCTGTGTAACTCTCTGTAACTCTGTGTAACTCTCTTTTCCTCTGTTTAACTCTGTTTGCCTCTGTTTAACTCCGTTTGCCTCTGTTTGCCTCTGTTTAACTCTGTTTAACACTGTTTGCCTCTTTTTGCCTCTGCTTTAATCTGTCTGCTTCTGTTTGCCTCTGTTTAAATCTATTTAACCTTGTTTGCCTCCGTTTCCTTCTCTTTAAGTCTGTTTAACTCTGTTTGCCTCTGTTTGCCTGTGTTAAACTCTGATTAACTCTGTTTGTCTCTGCTTAATTCTGTTTCAATCTGGTTCCATCTTTTTAACTCTGTGTAACTCTTTTTTCCTCTGTTTAGCTCTGTTTAACTCTGTTTAACACTGTTTAACTCTGTTTGCCTCTGTTTGCCTCTGTTTAACTCTGTGTAACTCTGTGTAACTCTCTTTTCCTCTGTTTAACTCTGTTTGCCTCTGTTTAACTCCGTTTGCCTCTGTTTGCCTCTGTTTAACTCTGTTTAACACTGTTTGCCTCTTTTTGCCTCTGTTTTAATCTGTCTGCTTCTGTTTGCCTCTGTTTAAATCTATTTAACCTTGTTTGCCTCTGTTTCATTCTCTTTAAGTCTGTTTGCCTCTGTTTGCCTGTGTTAAACTCTGTGTAACTCTGTTTAAATCTGTTTAACTCTGTTTGCCTCTGTTTGCATCTGTTTAACTCTGATTAACTCTGTTTGCCTCTTTTTGCCTCTGTTTGACTCTGTTTACCTCTGTTTAACTCTGTTTGCCTCTGTTTGCCTTTGTTAAACTCTGTGTAACTCTGTTTCAATCTGTTTAACTCTGTTTGCCTCTGTTTGCCTCTGTTTAACTCTGATTAACTCTGTTTGCCTCTTTTTGCCTCTGTTTGACTCTGTTTACCTCTGTTTAACTCTGTTTAACTCTGTTTGCCTCTCTTTAACTCTGTTTAAGTCTGTTTAAATCTGTTTGCCTCTCTTTGCCTCTGTTTAACTCTGTGTAATTGTTTCCCTCTGTTTAACTCTGTTTCCCTCTGTTTAACTCTTTATGCCACTGTTTTACTCTGTGTAACTCTGTTTTCCTCTGTTTAACTCTGCTTAAACCTGTTTCCCTCTGTTTAACACTGTTTGACTCTTTTTGCCTCTGTTTAACTCTGTTTGCCTCTGTTTGCCTCTGTTTAACTCTGCGAAACTCTCTTTTCCTCTGTTTAACTCTCTTTGCCTCTGTTTAACTCTGTTTAAGTCTTTTTGCCTCTGTTTAACTCTGTTTCCCTCTGTTTAACTCTTTATGCCACTGTTTTACTCTGTGTAACTCTGTTTTCCTCTGTTTAACTCTGCTTAAACCTGTTTCCCTCTGTTTAGAACTGTTAAACTCTTTATGCCTCTGTTTAAATCTTTTTGCCTCTGTTTAACTCTATTTAACTCTTTTTCCCTCTGTTTAACTCTGTTTAACTCTTTTTGCCTCTGTTTAACTCTTTTTCCCTCTGTTTAACTCTGTTTAACTCTGTTTGCCTCTGTCTGACTCTGTTTCAATCTGTTTAACTCTGTTTCCCTCTGTTTAACTCTGTGTAACGCTTTTCGCATCTGTTTAACTCTGTTTAAATCTGCTTGCCTCCGTTTGCCTCTATATAACTCTGTTTAACTCTGTTTGCCTCTGTTTGCCTCTGTTTAACTCTGTTTCCCTCTGTTTAACACTGTTTATCTCTGTTTGCCTCTGTTTGCTTCTGTTTAACTCTGTGTAACTCTCTGTAACTCTGTGTAACTCTCTTTTCCTCTGTTTAACTCTGTTTGCCTCTGTTTAACTCCGTTTGCCTCTGTTTGCCTCTGTTTAACTCTGTTTAACACTGTTTGCCTCTTTTTGCCTCTGTTTTAATCAGTCTGCTTCTGTTTGCCTCTGTTTAAATCTATTTAACCTTGTTTGCCTCTGTTTCCTTCTCTTTAAGTCTGTTTAACTCTGTTTGCCTCTGTTTGCCTGTGTTAACTCTGCTTAACTCTGTTTGTCTCTGCTTAATTCTGTTTCAATCTGGTTCCATCTTTTTAACTCTGTGTAACTCTTTTTTCCTCTGTTTAACTCTGTTTAACTCTGTTTAACACTGTTTAACTCTGTTTGCCTTTGTTTGCCTCTGTTTAACTCTGTGTAACTCTGTGTAACTCTGTGTAACTCTCTTTTCATCTGTTTAACTCTGTTTGCCTCTGTTTAACTCCGTTTGCCTCTGTTTGCCTCTGTTTAACTCTGTTTAACACTGTTTGCCTCTTTTTGCCTCTGTTTTAATCTGTCTGCTTCTGTTTGCCTCTGTTTAAATCTATTTAACCTTGTTTGCCTCTGTTTCCTTCTCTTTAAGTCTGTTTGCCTCTGTTTGCCTGTGTTAAAATCTGTGTAACTCTGTTTAAATCTGTTTAACTCTGTTTGCCTCTGTTTGCATCTGTTTAACTCTGATTAACTCTGTTTGCCTCTTTTTGCCTCTGTTTGACTCTGTTTACCTCTGTTTAACTCTGTTTAACTCTGTTTGCCTCTCTTTTACTCTGTTTAACTCTGTTTGCCTCTGTTTAAACCTTTGCCTCTTTATGCCTCTGTTTAACTCTGTTTAACTCTGTTTGCCTCTCTTTGCCTCTGTTTGACTCTGTTTCCCTCTGTTTAACTCTTTAAGCCACTGTTTTACTACTCTGTGTAACTCTGTTTTCCTCTGTTTAACTCTGCTTAAACCTGTTTCCCTCTGTTTAACACTGTTTGACTCTTTTTGCCTCTGTTTAACTCTGATTGCCTCTGTTTGCCTCTGTTTAACTCTGTTTAACACTGTTTGCCTCTTTTTGCCTCTGCTTTAATCTGTCTGCTTCTGTTTGCCTCTGTTTAAATCTATTTAACCTTGTTTGCCTCCGTTTCCTTCTCTTTAAGTCTGTTTAACTCGGTTTGCCTCTGTTTGCCTGTGTTAAACTCTGATTAACTCTGTTTGTCTCTGCTTAATTCTGTTTCAATCTGGTTCCATCTTTTTAACTCTGTGTGACTCTTTTTTCCTCTGTTTAACTCTGTTTAACACTGGTTAACTCTGTTTGCCTCTGTTTGCCTCTGTTTAACTCTGTGTAAATCTGTGTAACTCTGTGTAACTCTCGTTTTCCTCTGTTTAACTCTGTTTGCCTCTGTTTAACTCCGTTTGCCTCTGTTTGCCTCTGTTTAACTCTGTTTAACACTGTTTGCCTCTTTTTGCCTCTGTTTTAATCTGTCTGCTTCTGTTTGCCTCTTTTTAAATCTATTTAACCTTGTTTGCCTCTGTTTCCTTCTCTTTAAGTCTGTTTAACTCTGTTTGCCTCTGTTTGCCTGTGTTAAACTCTGTGTAACTCTGTTTCAATCTGTTTAACTCTGTTTGCCTCTGTTTGCATCTGTTTAACTCTGATTAACTCTGTTTGCCTCTTTTTGCCTCTGTTTGACTCTGTTTACCTCTGTTTAACTCTCTTTAACTCTGTTTGCCTCTCTTTAACTCTGTTTAACTCTGTTTGCCTCTGTTTAAACCTGTTTGCCTCTTTATGCCTCTGTTTAAGTCTATTTAACTCTGTTTGCCTCTCTTTGCCTCTGTTTAAATCTGTGTAATTGTTTTCCTCTGTTTAACTCTGTTTCCCTCTGTTTAACTCTTTATGCCACTGTTTTACTCTGTGTAACTCTGTTTTCCTCTGTTTAACTCTGCTTAAACCTGTTTCCCTCTGTTTAACACTGTTTGACTCTTTTTGCCTCTGTTTAACTCTGTTTGCCTCTGTTTGCCTCTGTGTAACTCTGCGAAACTCTCTTTTCCTCTGTTTAACTCTCTTTGCCTCTGTTTAACTCTGTTTAAGTCTTTTTGCCTCTGTTTAACTCTGTTTCCCTCTGTTTAACTCTTTATGCCACTGTTTTACTCTGTGTAAGTCTGTTTTCCTCTGTTTAACTCTGCTTAAACCTGTTTCCCTCTGTTTAGAACTCTTAAACTCTTTATGCCTCTGTTTAAATCTTTTTGCCTCTGTTTAACTCTGCGTAACTCTCTTTTCCTCTGTTTAACTCTCTTTGCCTCTGTTTAACTCTGTTTAACTCTTTTTCCCTCTGTTTAACTCTGTTTAACTCTTTTTGCCTCTGTTTAACTCTTTTTCCCTCTGTTTAACTCTGTTTAACTCTGTTTGCCTCTGTCTGACTCCTGTTTCAATCTGTTTAACTCTGTTTCCCTCTGTTTAACTCTGTGTAACGCTTTTCGCATCTGTTTAACTCTGTTTCCCTCTGTTTAACACTGTTTATCTCTGTTTGCCTCTGTTTGCTTCTGTTTAACTCTGTGTAACTCTCTGTAACTCTGTGTAACTCTCTTTTCCTCTGTTTAACTCTGTTTGCCTCTGTTTAACTCCGTTTGCCTCTGTTTGCCTCTGTTTAACTCTGTTTAACACTGTTTGCCTCTTTTTGCCTCTGTTTTAATCAGTCTGCTTCTGTTTGCCTCTGTTTAAATCTATTTAACCTTGTTTGCCTCTGTTTCCTTCTCTTTAAGTCTGTTTAACTCTGTTTGCCTCTGTTTGCCTGTGTTAACTCTGCTTAACTCTGTTTGTCTCTGCTTAATTCTGTTTCAATCTGGTTCCATCTTTTTAACTCTGTGTAACTCTTTTTTCCTCTGTTTAACTCTGTTTAACTCTGTTTAACACTGTTTTAACTCTGTTTGCCTTTGTTTGCCTCTGTTTAACTCTGTGTAACTCTGTGTAACTCTGTGTAACTCTCTTTTCATCTGTTTAACTCTGTTTGCCTCTGTTTAACTCCGTTTGCCTCTGTTTGCCTCTGTTTAACTCTGTTTAACACTGTTTGCCTCTTTTTGCCTCTGTTTTAATCTGTCTGCTTCTGTTTGCCTCTGTTTAAATCTATTTAACCTTGTTTGCCTCTGTTTCCTTCTCTTTAAGTCTGTTTGCCTCTGTTTGCCTGTGTTAAAATCTGTGTAACTCTGTTTAAATCTGTTTAACTCTGTTTGCCTCTGTTTGCATCTGTTTAACTCTGATTAACTCTGTTTGCCTCTTTTTGCCTCTGTTTGACTCTGTTTACCTCTGTTTAACTCTGTTTAACTCTGTTTGCCTCTCTTTTACTCTGTTTAACTCTGTTTGCCTCTGTTTAAACCTGTTTGCCTCTTTATGCCTCTGTTTAACTCTGTTTAACTCTGTTTGCCTCTCTTTGCCTCTGTTTGACTCTGTTTCCCTCTGTTTAACTCTTTAAGCCACTGTTTTACTCTGTGTAACTCTGTTTTCCTCTGTTTAACTCTGCTTAAACCTGTTTCCCTCTGTTTAACACTGTTTGACTCTTTTTGCCTCTGTTTAACTCTGATTGCCTCTGTTTGCCTCTGTTTAACTCTGTTTAACACTGTTTGCCTCTTTTTGCCTCTGCTTTAATCTGTCTGCTTCTGTTTGCCTCTGTTTAAATCTATTTAACCTTGTTTGCCTCCGTTTCCTTCTCTTTAAGTCTGTTTAACTCGGTTTGCCTCTGTTTGCCTGTGTTAAACTCTGATTAACTCTGTTTGTCTCTGCTTAATTCTGTTTCAATCTGGTTCCATCTTTTTAACTCTGTGTGACTCTTTTTTCCTCTGTTTAACTCTGTTTAACACTGGTTAACTCTGTTTGCCTCTGTTTGCCTCTGTTTAACTCTGTGTAAATCTGTGTAACTCTGTGTAACTCTCGTTTTCCTCTGTTTAACTCTGTTTGCCTCTGTTTAACTCCGTTTGCCTCTGTTTGCCTCTGTTTAACTCTGTTTAACACTGTTTGCCTCTTTTTGCCTCTGTTTTAATCTGTCTGCTTCTGTTTGCCTCTTTTTAAATCTATTTAACCTTGTTTGCCTCTGTTTCCTTCTCTTTAAGTCTGTTTAACTCTGTTTGCCTCTGTTTGCCTGTGTTAAACTCTGTGTAACTCTGTTTCAATCTGTTTAACTCTGTTTGCCTCTGTTTGCATCTGTTTAACTCTGATTAACTCTGTTTGCCTCTTTTTGCCTCTGTTTGACTCTGTTTACCTCTGTTTAACTCTCTTTAACTCTGTTTGCCTCTCTTTAACTCTGTTTAACTCTGTTTGCCTCTGTTTAAACCTGTTTGCCTCTTTATGCCTCTGTTTAAGTCTATTTAACTCTGTTTGCCTCTCTTTGCCTCTGTTTAAATCTGTGTAATTGTTTTCCTCTGTTTAACTCTGTTTCCCTCTGTTTAACTCTTTATGCCACTGTTTTACTCTGTGTAACTCTGTTTTCCTCTGTTTAACTCTGCTTAAACCTGTTTCCCTCTGTTTAACACTGTTTGACTCTTTTTGCCTCTGTTTAACTCTGTTTGCCTCTGTTTGCCTCTGTGTAACTCTGCGAAACTCTCTTTTCCTCTGTTTAACTCTCTTTGCCTCTGTTTAACTCTGTTTAAGTCTTTTTGCCTCTGTTTAACTCTGTTTCCCTCTGTTTAACTCTTTATGCCACTGTTTTACTCTGTGTAAGTCTGTTTTCCTCTGTTTAACTCTGCTTAAACCTGTTTCCCTCTGTTTAGAACTCTTAAACTCTTTATGCCTCTGTTTAAATCTTTTTGCCTCTGTTTAACTCTGCGTAACTCTCTTTTCCTCTGTTTAACTCTCTTTGCCTCTGTTTAACTCTGTTTAACTCTTTTTCCCTCTGTTTAACTCTGTTTAACTCTTTTTGCCTCTGTTTAACTCTTTTTCCCTCTGTTTAACTCTGTTTAACTCTGTTTGCCTCTGTCTGACTCTGTTTCAATCTGTTTAACTCTGTTTCCCTCTGTTTAACTCTGTGTAACGCTTTTCGCATCTGTTTAACTCTGTTTAAATCTGCTTGCCTCCGTTTGCCTCTATATAACTCTGTTTGACTCTGTTTACCTCTGTTTAACTCTGTTTAACTCTGTTTGCCTCTCTTTAACTCTGTTTAACTCTGTTTGCCTCTGTTTAAACCTGTTTGCCTCTTTATGCCTCTGTTTAAGTCTGTTTAACTCTGTGTAACTCTCTGTAACTCTCTGTAACTCTCTTTTGCTCTGTTTAACTCTGTTTGCCTCTGTTTAACTCCGTTTGCCTCTGTTTGCCTCTGTTTAACTCTGTTTAACACTGTTTGCCTCTTTTTGCCTCTGCTTTAATCTGTCTGCTTCTGTTTGCCTCTGTTTAAGTCTATTTAAACTTGTTTGCCTCCGTTTCCTTCTCTTTAAGTCTGTTTAACTCTGTTTGCCTCTGTTTGCCTGTGTTAAACTCTGATTAACTCTGTTTGTCTCTGCTTAATTCTGTTTCAATCTGGTTCCATCTTTTTAACTCTGTGTAACTCTTTTTTCCTCTGTTTAACTCTGTTTAACTCTGTTTAACACTGTTTAACTCTGTTTGCCTCTGTTTGCCTCTGTTTAACTCTGTGTAACTCTGTGTAACTCTCTTTTCCTCTGTTTAACTCTGTTTGCCTCTGTTTAACTCCGTTTGCCTCTGTTTGCCTCTGTTTAACTCTGTTTAACACTGTTTGCCTCTTTTTGCCTCTGTTTTAATCTGTCTGCTTCTGTTTGCCTCTGTTTAAATCTATTTAACCTTGTTTGCCTCTGTTTCCTTCTCTTTAAGTCTGTTTAACTCTGTTTGCCTCTGTTTGCCTATGTTAAACTCTGTGTAACTCTGTTTCAATCTGTTTAACTCTGTTTGCCTCTGTTTGCCTCTGTTTAACTCTGATTAACTCTGTTTGCCTCTTTTTGCCTCTGTTTGACTCTGTTTACCTCTGTTTAACTCTGTTTAACTCTGTTTGCCTCTCTTTAACTCTGTTTAACTCTGTTTGCCTCTGTTTAAACCTGTTTGCCTCTTTATGCCTCTGTTTAAGTCTGTTTAACTCTGTTTGCCTCTCTTTGCCTCTCTTTAACTCTGTGTAATTGTTTTCATCTGTTTAACTCTGTTTCCCTCTGTTTAACACTTTTATGCCACTGTCTTACTCTGTGTAACTCTGTTTTCCTCTGTTTAACTCTGCTTAAACCTGTTTCCCTCTGTTTAACACTGTTTGACTCTTTTTGCCTCTGTTTAAGTCTTTTTGCCTCTGTTTGCCTCTGTTTAACTCTGCGAAACTATCTTTTCCTCTGTTTAACACTCTTTGCCTCTGTTTAACTCTGTTTAAGTCTTTTTGCCTCTGTTTAACTCTGTTTCCCTCTGTTTAACTCTTTATGCCACTGTTTTACTCTGTGTAACTCTGTTTTCCTCTGTTTAACTCTGCTTAAACCTGTTTCCCTCTGTTTAGAACTGTTAAACTCTTTATGCCTCTGTTTAAATCTTTTTGCCTCTGTTTAACTCTGCGTAACTCTCTTTTCCTCTGTTTAACTCTCTTTGCCTCTGTTTAACTCTGTTTAACTCTTTTTCCCTCTGTTTAACTCTGGTTAACTCTTTTTGCCTCTGTTTAACTCTTTTTCCCTCTGTTTAACTCTGTTTAACTCTGTTTGCCTCTGTCTGACTCTGTTTCAATCTGTTTAACTCTGTTTCCCTCTGTTTAACTCTGTGTAACGCTTTTCGCATCTGTTTAGATCTGTTTAAATCTGCTTGCCTCCGTTTGCCTCTATATAACTCTGTTTAACTCTGTTTGCCTCTGTTTGCCTCTGTTTAACTCTGTGTAACTCTTTTTTCCTCTGTTTAACTCTGTTTCCCTCTGTTTAACACTGTTTATCTCTGTTTGCCTCTGTTTGCTTCTGTTTAACTCTGTGTAACTCTCTGTAACTCTCTTTTGCTCTGTTTAACTCTGTTTGCCTCTGTTTAACTCCGTTTGCCTCTGTTTGCCTCTGTTTAACTCTGTTTAACACTGTTTGCCTCTTTTTGCCTCTGCTTTAATCTGTCTGCTTCTGTTTGCCTCTGTTTAAATCTATTTAAACTTGTTTGCCTCCGTTTCCTTCTCTTTAAGTCTGTTTAACTCTGTTTGCCTCTGTTTGCCTGTGTTAAACTCTGATTAACTCTGTTTGTCTCTGCTTAATACTGTTTCAATCTGGTTCCATCTTTTTAACTCTGTGTAACTCTTTTTTCCTCTGTTTAACTCTGTTTAACTCTGTTTAACACTGTTTAACTCTGTTTGCCTCTGTTTGCCTCTGTTTAACTCTGTGTAACTCTGTGTAACTCTGTGTAACTCTCTTTTCCTCTGTTTAACTCTGTTTGCCTCTGTTTTAACTCCGTTTGCCTCTGTTTGCCTCTGTTTAACTCTGTTTAACACTGTTTGCCTCTTTTTGCCTCTGTTTTTAATCTGTCTGATTCTGTTTGCCTCTGTTTAAATCTATTTAACCTTGTTTGCCTCTGTTTCCTTCTCTTTAAGTCTGTTTAACTCAGTTTGCCTCTGTTTGCCTGTGTTAAACTCTGTGTAACTCTGTTTCAATCTGTTTAACTCTGATTAACTCTGTTTGCCTCTTTTTGCCTCTGTTTGACTCTGTTTACCTCTGTTTAACTCTGTTTAACTCTGTTTGCCTCTCTTTAACTCTGTTTAACTCTGTTTGCCTCTGTTTAAACCTGTTTGCCTCTTTATGCCTCTGTTTAAGTCTGTTTAACTCTGTTTGCCTCTCTTTGCCTCTCTTTAACTCTGTGTAATTGTTTTCCTCTGTTTAACTCTGTTTCCCTCTGTTTAACACTTTATGCCACTGTTTTACTCTGTGTAAATCTGTTTTCCTCTGTTTAACTCTGCTTAAACCTGTTTCCCTCTGTTTAACACTGTTTGACTCTTTTTGCCTCTGTTTAACTCTGTTTGCCTCTGTTTGCCTCTGTTTAACTCTGCGAAACTCTCTTTTCCATGTTTAACTCTCTTTGCCTCTGTTTAACTCTGTTTAAGTCTTTTTGCCTCTGTTTAACTCTGTTTCCCTCTGTTTAACTCTTTATGCCACTGTTTTACTCTGTGTAACTCTGTTTTCCTCTGTTTAACTCTGCTTAAACCTGTTTCCCTCTGTTTAGAACTGTTAAACTCTTTATGCCTCTGTTTAAATCTTTTTGCCTCTGTTTAACTCTGCGTAACTCTCTTTTCCTCTGTTTAACTCTCTTTGCCTCTGTTTAACTCTGTTTAACTCTTTTTCCCTCTGTTTAACTCTGGTTAACTCTTTTTGCCTCTGTTTAACTCTTTTTCCCTCTGTTTAACTCTGTTTAACTCTGTTTGCCTCTGTCTGACTCTGTTTCAATCTGTTTAAAAATGTTTCCCTCTGTTTAACTCTGTGTAACTCTTTTCGCATCTGTTTAACTCTGTTTAAATCTGCTTGCCTCCGTTTGCCTCTATATAACTCTGTTTAACTCTGTTTGCCTCTGTTTGCCTCTGTTTAACTCTGTGTAACTCTTTTTTCCTCTGTTTAACTCTGTTTCCCTCTGTTTAACACTGTTTATCTCTGTTTGCCTCTGTTTGCTTCTGTTTAACTCTGTGTAACTCTCTGTAACTCTGTGTAACTCTCTTTTGCTCTGTTTAACTCTGTTTGCCTCTGTTTAACTCCGTTTGTCTCTGTTTGCCTCTGTTTAACTCTGTTTAACACTGTTTGCCTCTTTTTGCCTCTGCTTTAATCTGTCTGCTTCTGTTTGCCTCTGTTTAAATCTACTTAAACTTGTTTGCCTCCGTTTCCTTCTCTTTAAGTCTGTTTAACTCTGTTTGCCTCTGTTTGCCTGTGTTAAACTCTGATTAACTCTGTTTGTCTCTGCTTAATTCTGTTTCAATCTGGTTCCATCTTTTTAACTCTGTGTAACTCTTTTTTCCTCTGTTTAACTCTGTTTAACTCTGTCTAACACTGTTTAACTCTGTTTGCCTCTGTTTGCCTCTGTTTAACTCTGTGTAACTCTGTGTAACTCTGTGTAACTCTCTTTTCCTCTGTTTGACTCTGTTTGCCTCTGTTTAACTCCGTTTGCCTCTGTTTGCCTCTGTTTAACTCTGTTTAACACTGTTTGCCTCTTTTTGCCTCTGTTTTAATCTGTCTGCTTCTGTTTGCCTCTGTTTAAATCTATTTAACCTTGTTTGCCTCTGTTTCCTTCTCTTTAAGTCTGTTTGCCTCTGTTTGCCTGTGTTAAACACTGTGTAACTCTGTTTGTCTCTGCTTAATTCTGTTTCAATCTGGTTCCATCTTTTTAACTCTGTGTAACTCTTTTTTCCTCTGTTTAACTCTGTTTAACACTGTTTAACTCTGTTTGCCTCTGTTTGCCTCTGTTTAACTCTGTGTAACTCTGTGTAACTCTGTGTAACTCTTTTTTCCTCTGTTTAACTCTGTTTGCCTCTGTTTAACTCCGTTTGCCTCTGTTTGCCTCTGTTTAACTCTGTTTAATACTGTTTGCCTCTTTTTGCCTCTGTTTTAATCTGTCTGCTTCTGTTTGCCTCTGTTTAAATCTATTTAACCTTGTTTGCCTCTGTTTCCTTCTCTTTAAGTCTGTTTGCCTCTGTTTGCCTGTGTTAAACTCTGTGTAACTCTGTTTCAATCTGTTTAACTCTGTTTGCCTCTTTTTGCCTCTGTTTGACTCTGTTTACCTCTGTTTAACTCTGTTTAACTCTGTTTGCCTCTCTTTTAGTCTGTTTAACTCTGTTTGCCTCTGTTTAAACCTGTTTGCCTCTTTATGCCTCTGTTTAACTCTGTTTAACTCTGTTTGCCTCTCTTTGCCTCTGTTTAATTCTGTTTCCCTATGTTTAACTCTTTATGCCACTGTTTTACTCTGTGTAACTCTGTTTTCCTCTGTTTAACTCTGCTTAAACGTGTTTCCCTCTGTTTAACACTGTTTGACTCTTTTTGCCTCTGTTTAACTCTGTTTGCCTCTGTTTGCCTCTGTTTAACTCTGCGAAACTCTCTTTTCCTCTGTTTAACTCTCTTTGCCTCTGTTTAACTCTGTTTAACTCTTTTTCCTCTGTTTAACTCTGTTTTAGTCTTTTTGCCTCTGTTTAACTCTGTTTCCCTCTGTTTTAACTCTTTATGCCACTGTTTTACTCTGTGTAACTCTGTTTTCCTCTGTTTAACTCTGCTTAAACCTGTTTCCCTCTGTTTAGAACTGTTAAACTCTTTATGCCTCTGTTTAAATCTTTTTGCCTCTGTTTAACTCTGCGTAACTCTCTTTTTCCTCTGTTTAACTCTCTTTGCCTCTGTTTAACTCTGTTTAACTCTTTTCCCTCTGTTTAACTCTGTTTAACTCTTTTTGCCTCTGTTTAACTCTTTTTCCCTCTGTTTAACTCTGTTTAACTCTGTTTGCCTCTGTCTGACTCTGTTTCAATCTGTTTAACTCTGTTTCCCTCTGTTTAACTCTCTGTAACGCTTTTCGCATCTGTTTAACTCTGTTTAACTCTGCTTGCCTCTGTTTGCCTCTATATAACTCTGTTTAACTCTGTTTGCCTCTGTTTGCCTCTGTTTAACTCTGTGTAACTCTTTTTTCCTCTGTTTAACTCTGTTTCCATCTGTTTTACACTGTTTAACTCTGTTTGCCTCTGTTTGCTTCTGTTTAACTCTGTGTAACTCTCTGTAACTCTGTGTAACTCTCTTTTCCTCTGTTTAACTCTGTTTGCCTCTGTTTAACTCCGTTTGCCTCTGTTTGCCTCTGTTTAACTCTGTTTAACACTGTTTGCCTCTTTTTGCCCCTGCTTTAATCTGTCTGCTTCTGTTTGCCTCTGTTTAAATCTATTTAACCTTGTTTGCCTCCGTTTCCTTCTCTTTAAGTCTATTTAACTCTGTTTGCCTCTGTTTGCCTGTGTTAAACTCTGATTAACTCTGTTTGTCTCTGCTTAATTCTGTTTCAATCTGGTTCCATCTTTTTAACTCTGTGTAACTCTTTTTCCTCTGTTTAACTCTGTTTAACTCTGTTTAACACTGTTTAACTCTGTTTGCCTCTGTTTGCCTCTGTTTAACTCTGTGTAACTCTGTGTAACTCTGGTGTAACTCTCTTTTCCTCTGTTTAACTCCGTTTGCCTCTGTTTAACTCCGTTTGCCTCTGTTTGCCTCTGTTTAACTCTGTTTAACACTGTTTGCCTCTTTTTGCCTCTGTTTTAATCTGTCTGCTTCTGTTTGCCTCTGTTTAAATCTATTTAACCTTGTTTGCCTCTGTTTTCCTTCTCTTTAAGTCTGTTTAACTCTGTTTGCCTGTGTTAAACTCTGTGTAACGCTGTTTAAATCTGTTTAACTCTGTTTGCCTCTGTTTGCATCTGTTTAACTCTGATTAACTCTGTTTGCCTCTTTTTGCCTCTGTTTGACTCTGTTTACCTCTGTTTAACTCTGTTTAACTCTGTTTGCCTCTCTTTTACTCTGTTTAACTCTGTTTGCCTCTGTTTAAACCTGTTTGCCTCTTTATGCCTCTGTTTAAGTCTGTTTAAACTCTGTTTGCCTCTCTTTGCCTCTGTTTAACTCTGTTTCCCTCTGTTTAACTCTTTATGCCACTGTTTTACTCGGTGTAACTCTGTTTTCCTATGTTTAACTCTGCTTAAACCTGTTTCCCTCTGTTTAACACTGTTTAACTCTTTTTGCCTCTGTTTAACTCTGTTTGCCTCTGTTTGCCTCTGTTTAACTCTGCAAAACTCTCTTTTCCTCTGTTTAACTCTCTTTGCCTCTGTTTAACTCTGTTTAACTCTTTTTCCTCTGTTTAACTCTGTTTAAGTCTTTTTGCCTCTGTTTAACTCTGTTTCCCTCTGTTTAACTCTTTATGCCACTGTTTTACTCTGTGTAACTCTGTTTTCCTCTGTTTAACTCTGCTTAAACCTGTTTCCCTCTGTTTAGAACTGTTAAACTCTTTATGCCTCTGTTTAAATCTTTTTGCCTCTGTTTAACTCTGCGTAACTCTCTTTTCCTCTTTTTAACTCTCTTTGCCTCTGTTTAACTCTGTTTAACTCTTTTTCCCCTCTGTTTAACTCTGTTTAACTCTTTTTGCCTCTGTTTAACTCTTTTTCCCTCTGTTTAACTCTGTTTAACTCTGTTTAACTCTTTTTCCCTCTGCTTAACTCTGTTTAACTCTTTTTGCCTCTGTTTAACTCTTTTTCCCTCTGTTTAACTCTGTTTAACTCTGTTTGCCTCTGTCTGACTCTGTTTCAATCTGTTTAACTCTGTTTCCCTCTGTTTAAATCTGTGTAACGCTTTTCGCATCTGTTTAACTCTGTTTAACGCTGCTTGCCTCTGTTTGCCTCTATATAACTCTGTTTGCCTCTCTTTGCCTCTGTTTAACTCTTTGTAACTCTGTTTTCCTCTGTTTAACTCTGTTTCCCACTGTTTAACTCTCTTTAACTCTTTTTGCCTCTGTTTAACTCTTTTTCCCTCTGTTTAACTCTGTTTAACTCTGTTTTGACTCTGTTTCAATCTGTTTAACTCTGTTTCCCTTTGTTTAAATCTGTGTAACGCTTTTCGCCTCTGTTTAACTCTATTTAACTCTGTTTGCCTATGTAAGCTTCTGTATAACTCTGTTTAACTCTGTTTGCCTCTCTTTGCCTCTGCTTAACTCTGTGTAATTCTGTTTTCCACTGTTTAACTCTGTTTCCCTCAGTTTAACTCTTTTTGCCACTGTTTAACTCTGTTTGCCTCTGTTTAACTCTGTTTAACTCTGTTTGCCTCTCTTTAACTCTGTTTAACTCTGTTTTGCCTCTGTTTAAAACTGTTTGCCTCTTTATGCCTCTGTTTAAGTCTGTTTAACTGTGTTTGCCTCTCTTTGCCTCTCTTTAACTCTGTGTAATTGTTTTCCTCTGTTTAACTCTGTTTCCCTCTGTTTAACACTTTATGCCACTGTTTTACTCTGTGTAACTCTGTTTTCCTCTGTTTAACTCTGCTTAAACCTGTTTCCCTCTGTTTAACACTGTTTGACTCTTTTTGCCTCTATTTAACTCTGTTTGCCTCTGTTTGCCTCTGTTTAACTCTGCGAAACTCTCTTTTCCTCTGTTTAACTCTCTTTGCCTCTGTTTAACTCTGTTTAAGTCTTTTTGCCTCTATTTAACTCTGTTTCCCTCTGTTAACTCTTTATGCCACTGTTTTACTCTGTGTAACTCTGTTTTCCTCTGTTTAACTCTGCTTAAACCTGTTTCCCTCTGTTTAGAACTGTTAAACTCTTTATGCCTCTGTTTAAATCTTTTTGCCTCTGTTTAACTCTGCGTAACTCTCTTTTCCTCTGTTTTAACTCTCTTTGCCTCTGTTTAACTCTGTTTAACTCTTTTTCCCTCTGTTTAACTCTGGTTAACTCTTTTTGCCTCTGTTTAACACTTTTTCCCTCTGTTTAACTCTGTTTAACTCTGTTTGCCTCTGTCTGACTCTGTTTCAATCTGTTTAAAAATGTTTCCCTCTGTTTAACTCTGTGTAACGCTTTTCGCATCTGTTTAAGTCTGTTTAAATCTGCTTGCCTCCGTTTGCCTCTATATAATTCTGTTTAACTCTGTTTGCCTCTGTTTGCCTCTGTTTAACTCTGTTTCCCTCTGTTTAACACTGTTTATCTCTGTTTGCCTCTGTTTGCTTCTGTTTAACTCTGTGTAACTCTCTGTAACTCTGTGTAACTCTCTTTTGCTCTGTTTAACTCTGTTTGCCTCTGTTTAACTCCGTTTGCCTCTGTTTGCATCTGTTTAACTCTGTTTAACACTGTTTGCCTCTTTTTGCCTCTGCTTTAATCTCTCTGCTTCTGTTTGCCTCTGTTTAAATCTACTTAAACTTGTTTGCCTCCGTTTCCTTCTCTTTAAGTCTGTTTAACTCTGTTTGCCTCTGTTTGCCTGTGTTAAACTCTGATTAACTCTGTTTGTCTCTGCTTAATTCTGTTTCAATCTGGTTCCATCTTTTTAACTCTGTGTAACTCTTTTTTCCTCTGTTTAACTCTGTTTAACTCTGTTTAACACTGTTTAACTCTGTTTGCCTCTGTTTGCCTCTGTTTAACTCTGTGTAACTCTCTGTAACTCTGTGTAACTCTCTTTTCCTCTGTTTAACTCTGTTTGCCTCTGTTTAACTCCGTTTGCCTCTGTTTGCCTCTGTTTAACTCTGTTTAACACTGTTTGCCTCTTTTTGCCTCTGTTTTAATCTGTCTGCTTCTGTTTGCCTCTGTTTAAATCTATTTAAACTTGTTTGCCTCTGTTTCCTTCTCTTTAAGTCTGTTTGCCTCTGTTTGCCTGTGTTAAACACTGTGTAACTCTGTTTGTCTCTGCTTAATTCTGTTTCAATCTGGTTCCATCTTTTTAACTCTGTGTAACTCTTTTTTCCTCTGTTTAACTCTGTTTAACTCTGTTTAACATAGTTTAACTCTGTTTGCCTCTGTTTGCCTCTGTTTAACTCTGTGTAACTCTGTGTAACTCTGTGTAACTCTCTTTTCCTCTGTTTAACTCTGTTTGCCTCTGTTTAACTCCGTTTGCCTCTGTTTGCCTCTGTTTAACTCTGTTTAACACTGTTTGCCTCTTTTTGCCTCTGTTTTAATCTGTCTGCTTCTGTTTGCCTCTGTTTAAATCTATTTAACCTTGTTTGCCTCTGTTTCCTTCTCTTTAAGTCTGTTTGCCTCTGTTTGCCTGTGTTAAACTCTGTGTAACTCTGTTTAAATCTGTTTAACTCTGTTTGCCTCTGTTTGCATCTGTTTAACTCTGATTAACTCTGTTTGCCTCTTTTGCCTCTGTTTGACTCTGTTTACCTCTGTTTAACTCTGTTTAACTCTGTTTGCCTCTCTTTTAGTCTGTTTAACTCTGTTTGCCTCTGTTTAAACCTGTTTGCCCTCTTTATGCCTCTGTTTAACTCTGTTTAACTCTGTTTGCCTCTCTTTGCCTCTGTTTAATTCTGTTTCCCTCTGTTTAACTCTTTATGCCACTGTTTTACTCTGTGTAACTCTGTTTTCCTCTGTTTAACTCTGCTTAAACGTGTTTCCCTCTGTTTAACACTGTTTGACTCTTTTTGCCTCTGTTTAACTCTGTTTGCCGCTGTTTGCCTCTGTTTAACTCTGCGAAACTCTCTTTTCCTCTGTTTAACTCTCTTTGCCTCTTTTTAACTCTGTTTAACTCTTTTTCCTCTGTTTAAACTCTGTTTAAGACTTTTTCCCTCTGTTTAACTCTGTTTCCCTCTGTTTAACTCTTTATGCCACTGTTTTACTCTGTGTAACTCTGTTTTCCTCTGTTTCACTCTGCTTACACCTGTTTCCCTCTGTTTAGAACTGTTAAACTCTTTATGCCTCTGTTTAAATCTTTTTGCCTCTGTTTAACTCTGCGTAACTCTCTTTTCCTCTGTTTAACTCTCTTTGCCTCTGTTTAACTCTGTTTAACTCTTTTTCCTCTGTTTAACTCTGTTTTAACTCTTTTTGCCTCTGTTTAACTCTTTTTCCCTCTGTTTAACTCTGTTTAACTCTGTTTGCCTCTGTCTGACTCTGTTTCAATCTGTTTTAACTCTGTTTCCCTCTGTTTAACTCTGTGTAACGCTTTTCGCATCTGTTTAACTCTGTTTAACTCTGCTTGCCTCTGTTTGCCTCTATATAACTCTGTTTAAATCTGTTTGCCTCTGTTTAACACTGTTTAACTCTGTTTGCCTCTGTTTGCTTCTGTTTAACTCTGTGTAACTCTCTGTAACTCTGTGTAACTCTCTTTTCCTCTGTTTAACTCTGTTTGCCTCTGTTTAACTCCGTTTGCCTCTGTTTGCCTCTGTTTAACTCTGTTTAACACTGTTTGCCTCTTTTTGCCTCTGCTTTAATCTGTCTGCTTCTGTTTGCCTCTGTTTAAATCTATTTAAACTTGTTTGCCTCCGTTTCCTTCTCTTTAAGTCTGTTTAACTGTGTTTGCCTCTGTTTGCCTGTGTTAAATTCTGATTAAATCTGTTTGTCTCTGCTTAATTCTGTTTCAATCTGGTTCCATCTTTTTAACTCTGTGTAACTCTTTTTTCCTCTGTTTAACTCTGTTTAACTCTGTTTAACACTGTTTAACTCTGTTTGCCTCTGTTTGCCTCTGTTTAACTCTGTGTAACTCTGTGTAACTCTGTGTAACTCTCTTTTCCTCTGTTTAACTCCGTTTGCCTCTGTTTAACTCCGTTTGCCTCTGTTTGCCTCTGTTTGACTCTGTTTAACTCTGTTTGCCTCTCTTTAACTCTGTTTAACTCTGTTTGCCTCTGTTTAAACCTGTTTGCCTCTTTATGCCTCTGTTTAAGTCTGTTTAACTCTGTTTGCCTCTCTTTGCCTCTGTTTAACTCTGTGTAATTGTTTTCCTCTGTTTAACTCTGTTTCCCTCTGTTTAACTCTTTATGCCACTGTTCTACTCTGTGTAACTCTGTTTTCCTCTGTTTAACTCTGCTTAAACCTGTTTCCCTCTGTTTAACACTGTTTAACTCTTTTTTCCTCTGTTTAACTCTGGTTAAGTCCTTTTGCCTCTGTTTAACACTTTTTCCCTCTGTTTAACTCTGTTTAACTCTGTTTGCCTCTGTCTGACTCTGTTTCAATCTGTTTAACTCTGTTTTCCCTCTGTTTAACTCTTTGTAACTCTTTTCACCTCTGTTTAACTCTGTTAACTCTCTTTAACTCTGTTTGACTCTGTATGACTCTGTTTAACTCTGTTTGCCTCTCTTTGCCTCTGCTTAAATCTGTGTAATTCTGTTTTCCCTCTGTTTAACTCTGTTTCCCTCTGTTTAACTCTTTTTGCCACTGTTGTACTCTGTGTATCTCTATTTTCCTCTGTTTAACTTTGTTAAACTCTGTTTCCCTCTGTTTAACACTGTTTAACTCATTTTACCTCTGTTAAACTCTGTTTGCCTCTGTTTGCCTCTCTTAAACTCTGTGTAAATCTGTGTAACTCTCTTTTCCTCTTTTTAACTCTGTTTGCCTCTGATTAACTCTGCTTGCCTCTGTTTGCCTCTGTTTAAATCTATTAACCTTGTTTGCCTCTGTTTCCTTCTCTTTCAGTCTGTTTAACTCTGTTTGCCTCTTTTTAACTCTGTTTAACTCTTTTTGCCTCTGTTTAACTTTATTTAACTCTGTTTGCCTCTGTTTGCCTCTGTTTAACTCTGTGTAACTCTGTTTTCCTCTTTTTAACTCTGTTTAACTCTTTTTCCCTCTGTTTAACTCTTTTTAACTCTTTTTGCCTCTGTTTAACTCTTTTTCCCTCTGTTTAACTCTGTTTGCCTCTGTTTGACTCTGTTTCAATCTGCTTAACTCTCTTTCCCTCTGTTTAACTCTGTGTAACTCTTTTTGCCTCTGTTTAACTCTGTTTGCCTCTGTATAACTCTGTTTAACTCTGTTTGCCTCTGTTTAACTCTGATTAAACTTGTTTGCCTCTGTTTGCCTCTGTTTAACCCTGTGTGCCTCTGTTCGCCTCTTTTCAAGTCTGTTTAACTCTGATTGCCTCTGTTTACCTTTGTTTAACTCTGTGTAACTCTGTTTTCCTCTGTTTAATTCTGATTAACTCTGTTTGAAGCTGTTTGCCTCTGTTTCAGTCTGTTTAACTCTATTTGTCTCTGCTTAATTCTGTTTCAATCTGGTTCCATCTGTGATACTCTCTTTAACTCTTTTTGCCTCTGTTTAACTCTGTTTGCCTCTGTTTAACTCTGTTTCAATCTGTTTGCCTCTGTTTAACTCTGATTAACTCTGTTTGCCTCTCTTTAACTCTGTTTAACTCTGTTTGCCTCTGTTTTACCCTGTTTGCCTCTGTGTAACTCTTTTTTCCTCTGTTTAACTCTGTTTAACTCTGTTTAACACTGTTTAACTCTGTTTGCCTCTGTTTGCCTCTGTTTAACTCTGTGTAACTCTGTGTAACTCTGTGTAACTCTCTTTTCCTCTGTTTAACTCTGTTTGCCTCTGTTTAACTCCGTTTGCCTCTGTTTGCCTCTGTTTAACTCTGTTTAACACTGTTTGCCTCTTTTTGCCTCTGTTTTAATCTGTCTGCTTCTGTTTGCCTCTGTGTACATCTATTTAACCTTGTTTGCCTCTGTTTCCTTCTCTTTAAGTCTGTTTAACTCTGTTTGCCTCTGTTTGCCTGTGTTACACTCTGTGTAACTCTGTTTCAATCTGTTTAACTCAGTTTGCCTCTGTTTGCATCTGTTTAACTCTGATTAACTCTGTTTGCCTCTTTTTGCCTCTGTTTGACTCTGTTTACCTCTGTTTGCCTCTCTTTAACTCTGTTTAACTCTGTTTGCCTCTGTTTAAACCTGTTTGCCTCTTTATGCCTCTGTTTAAGTCTGTTTAACTCTGTTTGCCTCTCTTTGCCTCTGTTTAACTCTGTGTAATTGTTTTCCTCTGTTTAACTCTGTTTCCCTCTGTTTAACTCTTTATGCCACTGTTCTACTCTGTGTAACTCTGTTTTCCTCTGTTTAACTCTGCTTAAACCTGTTTCCCTCTGTTTAACACTGTGTAACACTTTTCGCCTCTGTTTAACTCTATTTAACTCTGTTTGCCTATGTAAGCTTCTGTACAACTCTATTTAACTCTGTTTGCCTCTCTTTGCCTCTGCTTAACTCTGTGTAATTCTGTTTTCCACTGTTTAACTCTGTTTCCCTCAGTTTAACTCTTTTTGCCACTGTTTAACTCTGTTTGCCTCTGTTTCCTTCTGTTTAACTCTGCTTAACTCTGTTTCCCTCTGTTTAACACTGTTTAACTCTTTTTCCCTCTGTTTAACTCTGTTTGCCTCTGTTTGCCTCTGTTTATCTCTGTGTAACTCTCCTTTCCTCTGTTTAACTCTGTTTGCCTCTGTTTAACTCTGTTTAATTCTTTTTGCCTCTGTTTATCTCTCTATGCCTCTGTTTAACTCTGTTTAACTCTTTTTTCCTCTGTTTAACTCTGGTTAAGTCCTTTTGCCTCTGTTTAACACTTTTTCCCTCTGTTTAACTCTGTTTAACTCTGTTTGCCTCTGTCTGACTCTGTTTCAATCTGTTTAACTCTGTTTCCCTCTGTTTAACTCTTTGTAACTCTTTTCACCTCTGTTTAACTCTGTTTAACTCTCTTTAACTCTGTTTGACTCTGTATGACTCTGTTTAACTCTGTTTGCCTCTCTTTGCCTCTGCTTAAATCTGTGTAATTCTGTTTCCCTCTGTTTAACTCTGTTTCCCTCTGTTTAACTCTTTTTGCCACTGTTGTACTCTGTGTATCTCTATTTTCCTCTGTTTAACTTTGTTAAACTCTGTTTCCCTCTGTTTAACACTGTTTAACTCATTTTACCTCTGTTAAACTCTGTTTGCCTCTGTTTGCCTCTCTTAAACTCTGTGTAAATCTGTGTAACTCTCTTTTCCTCTTTTTAACTCTGTTTGCCTCTGATTAACTCTGCTTGCCTCTGTTTGCCTCTGTTTAAATCTATTTAACCTTGTTTGCCTCTGTTTCCTTCTCTTTCAGTCTGTTTAACTCTGTTTGCCTCTTTTTAACTCTGTTTAACTCTTTTTGCCTCTGTTTAACTTTATTTAACTCTGTTTGCCTCTGTTTGCCTCTGTTTAACTATGTGTAACTCTGTTTTCCTCTTTTTAACTCTGTTTAACTCTTTTACCCTCTGTTTAACTCTTTTTAACTCTTTTTGCCTCTGTTTAACTCTTTTTCCCTCTGTTTAACTCTGTTTGCCTCTGTTTGACTCTGTTTCAATCTGCTTAACTCTCTTTCCCTCTGTTTAACTCTGTGTAACTCTTTTTGCCTCTGTTTAACTCTGTTTGCCTCTGTATAACTCTGTTTAACTCTGTTTGCCTCTGTTTAACTCTGATTAAACTTGTTTGCCTCTGTTTGCCTCTGTTTAACCCTGTGTGCCTCTGTTCGCCTCTTTTTAAGTCTGTTTAACTCTGTTTGCCTCTGTTTACCTTTGTTTAACTCTGTGTAACTCTGTTTTCCTCTGTTTAATTCTGATTAACTCTGTTTGAAGCTGTTTGCCTCTGTTTCAGTCTGTTTAACTCTATTTGTCTCTGCTTAATTCTGTTTCAATCTGGTTCCATCTGTGATACTCTCTTTAACTCTTTTTGCCTCTGTTTAACTCTGTTTGCCTCTGTTTAACTCTGTTTCAATCTGTTTGCCTCTGTTTAACTCTGATTAACTCTGTTTGCCTCTCTTTAACTCTGTTTAACTCTGTTTGCCTCTGTTTTACCCTGTTTGCCTCTGTGTAACTCTTTTTTCCTCTGTTTAACTCTGTTTGCCTCTGTTTAACTCTGTTTAATTCTTTTTGCCTCTGTTTATCTCTCTATGCCTCTGTTTAACTCTGTTTAACTCTTTTTTCCTCTGTTTAACTCTGGTTAAGTCCTTTTGCCTCTGTTTAACACTTTTTCCCTCTGTTTAACTCTGTTTAACTCTGTTTGCCTCTGTCTGACTCTGTTTCAATCAGTTTAACTCTGTTTCCCTCTGTTTAACTCTTTGTAACTCTTTTCACCTCTGTTTAACTCTGTTAACTCTCTTTAACTCTGTTTGACTCTGTATGACTCTGTTTAACTCTGTTTGCCTCTCTTTGCCTCTGCTTAAATCTGTGTAATTCTGTTTCCCTCTGTTTAACTCTGTTTCCCTCTGTTTAACTCTTTTTGCCACTGTTGTACTCTGTGTATCTCTATTTTCCTCTGTTTAACTTTGTTAAACTCTGTTTCCCTCTGTTTAACACTGTTTAACTCATTTTACCTCTGTTAAACTCTGTTTGCCTCTGTTTGCCTCTCTTAAACTCTGTGTAAATCTGTGTAACTCTCTTTTCCTCTTTTTAACTCTGTTTGCCTCTGATTAACTCTGCTTGCCTCTGTTTGCCTCTGTTTAAATCTATTTAACCTTGTTTGCCTCTGTTTCCTTCTCTTTCAGTCTGTTTAACTCTGTTTGCCTCTTTTTAACTCTGTTTAACTCTTTTTGCCTCTGTTTAACTTTATTTAACTCTGTTTGCCTCTGTTTGCCTCTGTTTAACTCTGTGTAACTCTGTTTTCCTCTTTTTAACTCCGTTTAACTCTTTTTCCCTCTGTTTGACTCTTTTTAACTCTTTTTGCCTCTGTTTAACTCTTTTTCCCTCTGTTTAACTCTGTTTGCCTCTGTTTGACTCTGTTTCAATCTGCTTAACTCTCTTTCCCTCTGTTTAACTCTGTGTAACTCTTTTTGCCTCTGTTTAACTCTGTTTGCCTCTGTATAACTCTGTTTAACTCTGTTTGCCTCTGTTTAACTCTGATTAAACTTGTTTGCCTCTGTTTGCCTCTGTTTAACCCTGTGTGCCTCTGTTCGCCTCTTTTTAAGTCTGTTTAACCTGTTTGCCTCTGTTTACCTTTGTTTAACTCTGTGTAACTCTGTTTTCCTCTGTTTAATTCTGATTAACTCTGTTTGAAGCTGTTTGCCTCTGTTTCAGTCTGTTTAACTCTATTTGTCTCTGCTTAATTCTGTTTCAATCTGGTTCCATCTGTGATACTCTCTTTAACTCTTTTTGCCTCTGTTTAACTCTGTTTAACTCTGTTTGCCTCTGTTTAACTCTGTTTCAATCTGTTTGCCTCTGTTTAACTCTGATTAACTCTGTTTGCCTCTCTTTAACTCTGTTTAACTCTGTTTTACCCCGTTTGCCTCTGTGTAACTCTTTTTTCCTCTGTTTAACTCTGTTTAACTCTGTTTAACACTGTTTAACTCTGTTTGCCTCTGTTTGCCTCTGTTTAACTCTGTGTAACTCTGTGTAACTCTGTGTAACTCTCTTTTCCTCTGTTTAACTCTGTTTGCCTCTGTTTAACTCCGTTTGCCTCTGTTTGCCTCTGTTTAACTCTGTTTAACACTGTTTGCCTCTTTTTGCCTCTGTTTTAATCTGTCTGCTTCTGTTTGCCTCTGTGTACATCTATTTAACCTTGTTTGCCTCTGTTTCCTTCTCTTTAAGTCTGTTTAACTCTGTTTGCCTCTGTTTGCCTGTGTTACACTCTGTGTAACTCTGTTTCAATCTGTTTAACTCAGTTTGCCTCTGTTTGCATCTGTTTAACTCTGATTAACTCTGTTTGCCTCTTTTTGCCTCTGTTTGACTCTGTTTACCTCTGTTTGCCTCTCTTTAACTCTGTTTAACTCTGTTTGCCTCTGTTTAAACCTGTTTGCCTCTTTATGCCTCTGTTTAAGTCTGTTTAACTCTGTTTGCCTCTCTTTGCCTCTGTTTAACTCTGTGTAATTGTTTTCCTCTGTTTAACTCTGTTTCCCTCTGTTTAACTCTGCTTAAACCTGTTTCCCTCTGTTTAACACTGTGTAACACTTTTCGCCTCTGTTTAACTCTATTTAACTCTGTTTGCCTATGTAAGCTTCTGTACAACTCTATTTAACTCTGTTTGCCTCTCTTTGCCTCTGCTTAACTCTGTGTAATTCTGTTTTCCACTGTTTAACTCTGTTTCCCTCAGTTTAACTCTTTTTGCCACTGTTTAACTCTGTTTGCCTCTGTTTCCTTCTGTTTAACTCTGCTTAACTCTGTTTCCCTCTGTTTAACACTGTTTAACTCTTTTTTCCCTCTGTTTAACTCTGTTTGCCTCTGTTTGCCTCTGTTTATCTCTGTGTAACTCTCCTTTCCTCTGTTTAACTCTGTTTGCCTCTGTTTAACTCTGTTTAATTCTTTTTGCCTCTGTTTATCTCTCTATGCCTCTGTTTAACTCTGTTTAACTCTTTTTTCCTCTGTTTAACTCTGGTTAAGTCCTTTTGCCTCTGTTTAACACTTTTTCCCTCTGTTTAACTCTGTTTAACTCTGTTTGCCTCTGTCTGACTCTGTTTCAATCTGTTTAACTCTGTTTCCCTCTGTTTAACTCTTTGTAACTCTTTTCACCTCTGTTTAACTCTGTTTAACTCTCTTTAACTCTGTTTGACTCTGTATGACTCTGTTTAACTCTGTTTGCCTCTCTTTGCCTCTGCTTAAATCTGTGTAATTCTGTTTCCCTCTGTTTAACTCTGTTTCCCTCTGTTTAACTCTTTTTGCCACTGTTGTACTCTGTGTATCTCTATTTTCCTCTGTTTAACTTTGTTAAACTCTGTTTCCCTCTGTTTAACACTGTTTAACTCATTTTACCTCTGTTAAACTCTGTTTGCCTCTGTTTGCCTCTCTTAAACTCTGTGTAAATCTGTGTAACTCTCTTTTCCTCTTTTTAACTCTGTTTGCCTCTGATTAACTCTGCTTGCCTCTGTTTGCCTCTGTTTAAATCTATTTAACCTTGTTTGCCTCTGTTTCCTTCTCTTTCAGTCTGTTTAACTCTGTTTGCCTCTTTTTAACTCTGTTTAACTCTTTTTGCCTCTGTTTAACTTTATTTAACTCTGTTTGCCTCTGTTTGCCTCTGTTTAACTCTGTGTAACTCTGTTTTCCTCTTTTTAACTCTGTTTAACTCTTTTTCCCTCTGTTTAACTCTTTTTAACTCTTTTTGCCTCTGTTTAACTCTTTTTCCCTCTGTTTAACTCTGTTTGCCTCTGTTTGACTCTGTTTCAATCTGCTTAACTCTCTTTCCCTCTGTTTAACTCTGTGTAACTCTTTTTGCCTCTGTTTAACTCTGTTTGCCTCTGTATAACTCTGTTTAACTCTGTTTGCCTCTGTTTAACTCTGATTAAACTTGTTTGCCTCTGTTTGCCTCTGTTTAACCCTGTGTGCCTCTGTTCGCCTCTTTTTAAGTCTGTTTAACTCTGTTTGCCTCTGTTTACCTTTGTTTAACTCTGTGTAACTCTGTTTTCCTCTGTTTAATTCTGATTAACTCTGTTTGAAGCTGTTTGCCTCTGTTTCAGTCTGTTTAACTCTATTTGTCTCTGCTTAATTCTGTTTCAATCTGGTTCCATCTGTGATACTCTCTTTAACTCTTTTTGCCTCTGTTTAACTCTGTTTGCCTCTGTTTAACTCTGTTTCAATCTGTTTGCCTCTGTTTAACTCTGATTAACTCTGTTTGCCTCTCTTTAACTCTGTTTAACTCTGTTTGCCTCTGTTTTACCCTGTTTGCCTCTGTGTAACTCTTTTTTCCTCTGTTTAACTCTGTTTAACTCTGTTTAACACTGTTTAACTCTGTTTGCCTCTGTTTGCCTCTGTTTAACTCTGTGTAACTCTGTGTAACTCTGTGTAACTCTCTTTTCCTCTGTTTAACTCTGTTTGCCTCTGTTTAACTCCGTTTGCCTCTGTTTGCCTCTGTTTAACTCTGTTTAACACTGTTTGCCTCTTTTTGCCTCTGTTTTAATCTGTCTGCTTCTGTTTGCCTCTGTGTACATCTATTTAACCTTGTTTGCCTCTGTTTCCTTCTCTTTAAGTCTGTTTAACTCTGTTTGCCTCTGTTTGCCTGTGTTACACTCTGTGTAACTCTGTTTCAATCTGTTTAACTCAGTTTGCCTCTGTTTGCATCTGTTTAACTCTGATTAACTCTGTTTGCCTCTTTTTGCCTCTGTTTGACTCTGTTTACCTCTGTTTGCCTTTCTTTAACTCTGTTTAACTCTGTTTGCCTCTGTTTAAACCTGTTTGCCTCTTTATGCCTCTGTTTAAGTCTGTTTAACTCTGTTTGCCTCTCTTTGCCTCTGTTTAACTCTGTGTAATTGTTTTCCTCTGTTTAACTCTGTTTCCCTCTGTTTAACTCTTTATGCCACTGTTCTACTCTGTGTAACTCTGTTTTCCTCTGTTTAACTCTGCTTAAACCTGTTTCCCTCTGTTTAACACTGTGTAACACTTTTCGCCTCTGTTTAACTCTATTTAACTCTGTTTGCCTATGTAAGCTTCTGTACAACTCTATTTAACTCTGTTTGCCTCTCTTTGCCTCTGCTTAACTCTGTGTAATTCTGTTTTCCACTGTTTAACTCTGTTTCCCTCAGTTTAACTCTTTTTGCCACTGTTTAACTCTGTTTGCCTCTGTTTCCTTCTGTTTAACTCTGCTTAACTCTGTTTCCCTCTGTTTAACACTGTTTAACTCTTTTTCCCTCTGTTTAACTCTGTTTGCCTCTGTTTGCCTCTGTTTATCTCTGTGTAACTCTCCTTTCCTCTGTTTAACTCTGTTTGCCTCTGTTTAACTCTGTTTAATTCTTTTTGCCTCTGTTTATCTCTCTATGCCTCTGTTTAACTCTGTTTAACTCTTTTTTCCTCTGTTTAACTCTGGTTAAGTCCTTTTGCCTCTGTTTAACACTTTTTCCCTCTGTTTAACTCTGTTTAACTCTGTTTGCCTCTTTCTGACTCTGTTTCAATCTGTTTAACTCTGTTTCCCTCTGTTTAACTCTTTGTAACTCTTTTCACCTCTGTTTAACTCTGTTTAACTCTCTTTAACTCTGTTTGACTCTGTATAACTCTGTTTAACTCTGTTTGCCTCTCTTTGCCTCTGCTTAAATCTGTGTAATTCTGTTTCCCTCTGTTTAACTCTGTTTGCCTCTGTATAACTCTTTTTGCCACTGTTGTACTCTGTGTATCTCTATTTTCCTCTGTTTAACTTTGTTAAACTCTGTTTCCCTCTGTTTAACACTGTTTAACTCATTTTACCTCTGTTAAACTCTGTTTGCCTCTGTTTGCCTCTCTTAAACTCTGTGTAAATCTGTGTAACTCTCTTTTCCTCTTTTTAACTCTGTTTGCCTCTGATTAACTCTGCTTGCCTCTGTTTGCCTCTGTTTAAATCTATTTAACCTTGTTTGCCTCTGTTTCCTTCTCTTTCAGTCTGTTTAACTCTGTTTGCCTCTTTTTAACTCTGTTTAACTCTTTTTGCCTCTGTTTAACTTTATTTAACTCTGTTTGCCTCTGTTTGCCTCTGTTTAACTCTGTGTAACTCTGTTTTCCTCTTTTTAACTCTGTTTAACTCTTTTTCCCTCTGTTTAACTCTTTTTAACTCTTTTTGCCTCTGTTTAACTCTTTTTCCCTCTGTTTAACTCTGTTTGCCTCTGTTTGACTCTGTTTCAATCTGCTTAACTCTCTTTCCCTCTGTTTAACTCTGTGTAACTCTTTTTGCCTCTGTTTAACTCTGTTTGCCTCTGTATAACTCTGTTTAACTCTGTTTGCCTCTGTTTAACTCTGATTAAACTTGTTTGCCTCTGTTTGCCTCTGTTTAACCCTGTGTGCCTCTGTTCGCCTCTTTTTAAGTCTGTTTAACTCTGTTTGCCTCTGTTTACCTTTGTTTAACTCTGTGTAACTCTGTTTTCCTCTGTTTAATTCTGATTAACTCTGTTTGAAGCTGTTTGCCTCTGTTTCAGTCTGTTTAACTCTATTTGTCTCTGCTTAATTCTGTTTCAATCTGGTTCCATCTGTGATACTCTCTTTAACTCTTTTTGCCTCTGTTTAACTCTGTTTGCCTCTGTTTAACTCTGTTTCAATCTGTTTGCCTCTGTTTAACTCTGATTAACTCTGTTTGCCTCTCTTTAACTCTGTTTAACTCTGTTTGCCTCTGTTTTACCCTGTTTGCCTCTGTGTAACTCTTTTTTCCTCTGTTTAACTCTGTTTAACTCTGTTTAACACTGTTTAACTCTGTTTGCCTCTGTTTGCCTCTGTTTAACTCTGTGTAACTCTGTGTAACTCTGTGTAACTCTCTTTTCCTCTGTTTAACTCTGTTTGCCTCTGTTTAACTCCGTTTGCCTCTGTTTGCCTCTGTTTAACTCTGTTTAACACTGTTTGCCTCTTTTTGCCTCTGTTTTAATCTGTCTGCTTCTGTTTGCCTCTGTGTACATCTATTTAACCTTGTTTGCCTCTGTTTCCTTCTCTTTAAGTCTGTTTAACTCTGTTTGCCTCTGTTTGCCTGTGTTACACTCTGTGTAACTCTGTTTCAATCTGTTTAACTCAGTTTGCCTCTGTTTGCATCTGTTTAACTCTGATTAACTCTGTTTGCCTCTTTTTGCCTCTGTTTGACTCTGTTTACCTCTGTTTGCCTTTCTTTAACTCTGTTTAACTCTGTTTGCCTCTGTTTAAACCTGTTTGCCTCTTTATGCCTCTGTTTAAGTCTGTTTAACTCTGTTTGCCTCTCTTTGCCTCTGTTTAACTCTGTGTAATTGTTTTCCTCTGTTTAACTCTGTTTCCCTCTGTTTAACTCTTTATGCCACTGTTCTACTCTGTGTAACTCTGTTTTCCTCTGTTTAACTCTGCTTAAACCTGTTTCCCTCTGTTTAACACTGTGTAACACTTTTCGCCTCTGTTTAACTCTATTTAACTCTGTTTGCCTATGTAAGCTTCTGTACAACTCTATTTAACTCTGTTTGCCTCTCTTTGCCTCTGCTTAACTCTGTGTAATTCTGTTTTCCACTGTTTAACTCTGTTTCCCTCAGTTTAACTCTTTTTGCCACTGTTTAACTCTGTTTGCCTCTGTTTCCTTCTGTTTAACTCTGCTTAACTCTGTTTCCCTCTGTTTAACACTGTTTAACTCTTTTTCCCTCTGTTTAACTCTGTTTGCCTCTGTTTGCCTCTGTTTATCTCTGTGTAACTCTCCTTTCCTCTGTTTAACTCTGTTTGCCTCTGTTTAACTCTGTTTAATTCTTTTTGCCTCTGTTTATCTCTCTATGCCTCTGTTTAACTCTGTTTAACTCTTTTTTCCTCTGTTTAACTCTGGTTAAGTCCTTTTGCCTCTGTTTAACACTTTTTCCCTCTGTTTAACTCTGTTTAACTCTGTTTGCCTCTGTCTGACTCTGTTTCAATCTGTTTAACTCTGTTTCCCTCTGTTTAACTCTTTGTAACTCTTTTCACCTCTGTTTAACTCTGTTTAACTCTCTTTAACTCTGTTTGACTCTGTATGACTCTGTTTAACTCTGTTTGCCTCTCTTTGCCTCTGCTTAAATCTGTGTAATTCTGTTTCCCTCTGTTTAACTCTGTTTCCCTCTGTTTAACTCTTTTTGCCACTGTTGTACTCTGTGTATCTCTATTTTCCTCTGTTTAACTTTGTTAAACTCTGTTTCCCTCTGTTTAACACTGTTTAACTCATTTTACCTCTGTTAAACTCTGTTTGCCTCTGTTTGCCTCTCTTAAACTCTGTGTAAATCTGTGTAACTCTCTTTTCCTCTTTTTAACTCTGTTTGCCTCTGATTAACTCTGCTTGCCTCTGTTTGCCTCTGTTTAAATCTATTTAACCTTGTTTGCCTCTGTTTCCTTCTCTTTCAGTCTGTTTAACTCTGTTTGCCTCTTTTTAACTCTGTTTAACTCTTTTTGCCTCTGTTTAACTTTATTTAACTCTGTTTGCCTCTGTTTGCCTCTGTTTAACTCTGTGTAACTCTGTTTTCCTCTTTTTAACTCTGTTTAACTCTTTTTCCCTCTGTTTAACTCTTTTTAACTCTTTTTGCCTCTGTTTAACTCTTTTTCCCTCTGTTTAACTCTGTTTGCCTCTGTTTGACTCTGTTTCAATCTGCTTAACTCTCTTTCCCTCTGTTTAACTCTGTGTAACTCTTTTTGCCTCTGTTTAACTCTGTTTGCCTCTGTATAACTCTGTTTAACTCTGTTTGCCTCTGTTTAACTCTGATTAAACTTGTTTGCCTCTGTTTGCCTCTGTTTAACCCTGTGTGCCTCTGTTCGCCTCTTTTTAAGTCTGTTTAACTCTGTTTGCCTCTGTTTACCTTTGTTTAACTCTGTGTAACTCTGTTTTCCTCTGTTTAATTCTGATTAACTCTGTTTGAAGCTGTTTGCCTCTGTTTCAGTCTGTTTAACTCTATTTGTCTCTGCTTAATTCTGTTTCAATCTGGTTCCATCTGTGATACTCTCTTTAACTCTTTTTGCCTCTGTTTAACTCTGTTTGCCTCTGTTTAACTCTGTTTCAATCTGTTTGCCTCTGTTTAACTCTGATTAACTCTGTTTGCCTCTCTTTAACTCTGTTTAACTCTGTTTGCCTCTGTTTTACCCTGTTTGCCTCTGTGTAACTCTTTTTTCCTCTGTTTAACTCTGTTTAACTCTGTTTAACACTGTTTAACTCTGTTTGCCTCTGTTTGCCTCTGTTTAACTCTGTGTAACTCTGTGTAACTCTGTGTAACTCTCTTTTCCTCTGTTTAACTCTGTTTGCCTCTGTTTAACTCCGTTTGCCTCTGTTTGCCTCTGTTTAACTCTGTTTAACACTGTTTGCCTCTTTTTGCCTCTGTTTTAATCTGTCTGCTTCTGTTTGCCTCTGTGTACATCTATTTAACCTTGTTTGCCTCTGTTTCCTTCTCTTTAAGTCTGTTTAACTCTGTTTGCCTCTGTTTGCCTGTGTTACACTCTGTGTAACTCTGTTTCAATCTGTTTAACTCAGTTTGCCTCTGTTTGCATCTGTTTAACTCTGATTAACTCTGTTTGCCTCTTTTTGCCTCTGTTTGACTCTGTTTACCTCTGTTTGCCTCTCTTTAACTCTGTTTAACTCTGTTTGCCTCTGTTTAAACCTGTTTGCCTCTTTATGCCTCTGTTTAAGTCTGTTTAACTCTGTTTGCCTCTCTTTGCCTCTGTTTAACTCTGTGTAATTGTTTTCCTCTGTTTAACTCTGTTTCCCTCTGTTTAACTCTTTATGCCACTGTTCTACTCTGTGTAACTCTGTTTTCCTCTGTTTAACTCTGCTTAAACCTGTTTCCCTCTGTTTAACACTGTGTAACACTTTTCGCCTCTGTTTAACTCTATTTAACTCTGTTTGCCTATGTAAGCTTCTGTACAACTCTATTTAACTCTGTTTGCCTCTCTTTGCCTCTGCTTAACTCTGTGTAATTCTGTTTTCCACTGTTTAACTCTGTTTCCCTCAGTTTAACTCTTTTTGCCACTGTTTAACTCTGTTTGCCTCTGTTTCCTTCTGTTTAACTCTGCTTAACTCTGTTTCCCTCTGTTTAACACTGTTTAACTCTTTTTCCCTCTGTTTAACTCTGTTTGCCTCTGTTTGCCTCTGTTCATCTCTGTGTAACTCTCCTTTCCTCTGTTTAACTCTGTTTGCCTCTGTTTAACTCTGTTTAATTCTTTTTGCCTCTGTTTATCTCTCTATGCCTCTGTTTAACTCTGTTTAACTCTTTTTTCCTCTGTTTAACTCTGGTTAAGTCCTTTTGCCTCTGTTTAACACTTTTTCCCTCTGTTTAACTCTTTTTAACTCTGTTTGCCTCTGTCTGACTCTGTTTCAATCTGTTTAACTCTGTTTCCCTCTGTTTAACTCTTTGTAACTCTTTTCAACTCTGTTTAACTCTGTTAACTCTCTTTAACTCTGTTTGACTCTGTATGACTCTGTTTAACTCTGTTTGCCTCTCTTTGCCTCTGCTTAAATCTGTGTAATTCTGTTTCCCTCTGATTAACTCTGTTTCCCTCTGTTTAACTCTTTTTGCCACTGTTGTACTCTGTGTATCTCTATTTTCCTCTGTTTAACTTTGTTAAACTCTGTTTCCCTCTGTTTAACACTGTTTAACTCATTTTACCTCTGTTAAACTCTGTTTGCCTCTGTTTGCCTCTCTTAAACTCTGTGTAAATCTGTGTAACTCTCTTTTCCTCTTTTTAACTCTGTTTGCCTCTGATTAACTCTGCTTGCCTCTGTTTGCCTCTGTTCAAATCTATTTAACCTTGTTTGCCTCTGTTTCCTTCTCTTTCAGTCTGTTTAACTCTGTTTGCCTCTTTTTAACTCTGTTTAACTCTTTTTGCCTCTGTTTAACTTTATTTAACTCTGTTTGCCTCTGTTTGCCTCTGTTTAACTCTGTGTAACTCTGTTTTCCTCTTTTTAACTCTGTTTAACTCTTTTTCCCTCTGTTTAACTCTTTTTAACTCTTTTTGCCTCTGTTTAACTCTTTTTCCCTCTGTTTAACTCTGTTTGCCTCTGTTTGACTCTGTTTCAATCTGCTTAACTCTCTTTCCCTCTGTTTAACTCTGTGTAACTCTTTTTGCCTCTGTTTAACTCTGTTTGCCTCTGTATAACTCTGTTTAACTCTGTTTGCCTCTGTTTAACTCTGATTAAACTTGTTTGCCTCTGTTTGCCTCTGTTTAACCCTGTGTGCCTCTGTTCGCCTCTTTTTAAGTCTGTTTAACTCTGTTTGCCTCTGTTTGCCTCTGTTTAACTCTGATTAACTCTGTTTGCCTCTGTTTGACTCTGTTTACTTCTGTTTAACTCTGTTTAACTCTGTTTGCCTCTCTTTAACTCTGTTTAACTCTGTTTCCCTCTTTTTTACCCTGTTTGCCTCTTTATGCCTCTGTTTAAGTCTGTTTAAATCTGTTTCCCTCTGTTTGCCTCTGTTTAACTCTGTGTAACTCTTTTTTCCTCTGTTTAACTCTGTTTCCCTCTGTTTAACACTGTTTAACTCTGTTTGCCTCTGTTTGCCTCTGTGTAACTCTGTGTAACTCTGTGTAACTCTCTTTTCCTCTCTTTAACTCTTTTTGCCTCTGTTTAACTCTGTTTAACTCTGTTTGCCTCTGTTTAACTCTGTTTCAATCTGTTTGCCTCTGTTTAACTCTGATTAACTCTGTTTGCCTCTCTTTAACTCTGTTTAACTCTGTTTGCCTCTGTTTTACCCTGTTTGCCTCTGTGTAACTCTTTTTTCCTCTGTTTAACTCTGTTTAACTCTGTTTAACACTGTTTAACTCTGTTTGCCTCTGTTTGCCTCTGTTTAACTCTGTGTAACTCTGTGTAACTCTGTGTAACTCTCTTTTCCTCTGTTTAACTCTGTTTGCCTCTGTTTAACTCCGTTTGCCTCTGTTTGCCTCTGTTTAACTCTGTTTAACACTGTTTGCCTCTTTTTGCCTCTGTTTTAATCTGTCTGCTTCTGTTTGCCTCTGTGTACATCTATTTAACCTTGTTTGCCTCTGTTTCCTTCTCTTTAAGTCTGTTTAACTCTGTTTGCCTCTGTTTGCCTGTGTTACACTCTGTGTAACTCTGTTTCAATCTGTTTAACTCAGTTTGCCTCTGTTTGCATCTGTTTAACTCTGATTAACTCTGTTTGCCTCTTTTTGCCTCTGTTTGACTCTGTTTACCTCTGTTTGCCTTTCTTTAACTCTGTTTAACTCTGTTTGCCTCTGTTTAAACCTGTTTGCCTCTTTATGCCTCTGTTTAAGTCTGTTTAACTCTGTTTGCCTCTCTTTGCCTCTGTTTAACTCTGTGTAATTGTTTTCCTCTGTTTAACTCTGTTTCCCTCTGTTTAACTCTTTATGCCACTGTTCTACTCTGTGTAACTCTGTTTTCCTCTGTTTAACTCTGCTTAAACCTGTTTCCCTCTGTTTAACACTGTGTAACACTTTTCGCCTCTGTTTAACTCTATTTAACTCTGTTTGCCTATGTAAGCTTCTGTACAACTCTATTTAACTCTGTTTGCCTCTCTTTGCCTCTGCTTAACTCTGTGTAATTCTGTTTTCCACTGTTTAACTCTGTTTCCCTCAGTTTAACTCTTTTTGCCACTGTTTAACTCTGTTTGCCTCTGTTTCCTTCTGTTTAACTCTGCTTAACTCTGTTTCCCTCTGTTTAACACTGTTTAACTCTTTTTCCCTCTGTTTAACTCTGTTTGCCTCTGTTTGCCTCTGTTTATCTCTGTGTAACTCTCCTTTCCTCTGTTTAACTCTGTTTGCCTCTGTTTAACTCTGTTTAATTCTTTTTGCCTCTGTTTATCTCTCTATGCCTCTGTTTAACTCTGTTTAACTCTTTTTTCCTCTGTTTAACTCTGGTTAAGTCCTTTTGCCTCTGTTTAACACTTTTTCCCTCTGTTTAACTCTGTTTAACTCTGTTTGCCTCTTTCTGACTCTGTTTCAATCTGTTTAACTCTGTTTCCCTCTGTTTAACTCTTTGTAACTCTTTTCACCTCTGTTTAACTCTGTTTAACTCTCTTTAACTCTGTTTGACTCTGTATAACTCTGTTTAACTCTGTTTGCCTCTCTTTGCCTCTGCTTAAATCTGTGTAATTCTGTTTCCCTCTGTTTAACTCTGTTTGCCTCTGTATAACTCTTTTTGCCACTGTTGTACTCTGTGTATCTCTATTTTCCGCTGTTTAACTTTGTTAAACTCTGTTTCCCTCTGTTTAACACTGTTTAACTCATTTTACCTCTGTTAAACTCTGTTTGCCTCTGTTTGCCTCTCTTAAACTCTGTGTAAATCTGTGTAACTCTCTTTTCCTCTTTTTAACTCTGTTTGCCTCTGATTAACTCTGCTTGCCTCTGTTTGCCTCTGTTTAAATCTATTTAACCTTGTTTGCCTCTGTTTCCTTCTCTTTCAGTCTGTTTAACTCTGTTTGCCTCTTTTTAACTCTGTTTAACTCTTTTTGCCTCTGTTTAACTTTATTTAACTCTGTTTGCCTCTGTTTGCCTCTGTTTAACTCTGTGTAACTCTGTTTTCCTCTTTTTAACTCTGTTTAACTCTTTTACCCTCTGTTTAACTCTTTTTAACTCTTTTTGCCTCTGTTTAACTCTTTTTCCCTCTGTTTAACTCTGTTTGCCTCTGTTTGACTCTGTTTCAATCTGCTTAACTCTCTTTCCCTCTGTTTAACTCTGTGTAACTCTTTTTGCCTCTGTTTAACTCTGTTTGCCTCTGTATAACTCTGTTTAACTCTGTTTGCCTCTGTTTAACTCTGATTAAACTTGTTTGCCTCTGTTTGCCTCTGTTTAACCCTGTGTGCCTCTGTTCGCCTCTTTTTAAGTCTGTTTAACTCTGTTTGCCTCTGTTTACCTTTGTTTAACTCTGTGTAACTCTGTTTTCCTCTGTTTAATTCTGATTAACTCTGTTTGAAGCTGTTTGCCTCTGTTTCAGTCTGTTTAACTCTATTTGTCTCTGCTTAATTCTGTTTCAATCTGGTTCCATCTGTGATACTCTCTTTAACTCTTTTTGCCTCTGTTTAACTCTGTTTGCCTCTGTTTAACTCTGTTTCAATCTGTTTGCCTCTGTTTAACTCTGATTAACTCTGTTTGCCTCTCTTTAACTCTGTTTAACTCTGTTTGCCTCTGTTTTACCCTGTTTGCCTCTGTGTAACTCTTTTTTCCTCTGTTTAACTCTGTTTAACTCTGTTTAACACTGTTTAACTCTGTTTGCCTCTGTTTGCCTCTGTTTAACTCTGTGTAACTCTGTGTAACTCTGTGTAACTCTCTTTTCCTCTGTTTAACTCTGTTTGCCTCTGTTTAACTCCGTTTGCCTCTGTTTGCCTCTGTTTAACTCTGTTTAACACTGTTTGCCTCTTTTTGCCTCTGTTTTAATCTGTCTGCTTCTGTTTGCCTCTGTGTACATCTATTTAACCTTGTTTGCCTCTGTTTCCTTCTCTTTAAGTCTGTTTAACTCTGTTTGCCTCTGTTTGCCTGTGTTACACTCTGTGTAACTCTGTTTCAATCTGTTAACTCAGTTTGCCTCTGTTTGCATCTGTTTAACTCTGATTAACTCTGTTTGCCTCTTTTTGCCTCTGTTTGACTCTGTTTACCTCTGTTTGCCTTTCTTTAACTCTGTTTAACTCTGTTTGCCTCTGTTTAAACCTGTTTGCCTCTTTATGCCTCTGTTTAAGTCTGTTTAACTCTGTTTGCCTCTCTTTGCCTCTGTTTAACTCTGTGTAATTGTTTTCCTCTGTTTAACTCTGTTTCCCTCTGTTTAACTCTTTATGCCACTGTTCTACTCTGTGTAACTCTGTTTTCCTCTGTTTAACTCTGCTTAAACCTGTTTCCCTCTGTTTAACACTGTGTAACACTTTTCGCCTCTGTTTAACTCTATTTAACTCTGTTTGCCTATGTAAGCTTCTGTACAACTCTATTTAACTCTGTTTGCCTCTCTTTGCCTCTGCTTAACTCTGTGTAATTCTGTTTTCCACTGTTTAACTCTGTTTCCCTCAGTTTAACTCTTTTTGCCACTGTTTAACTCTGTTTGCCTCTGTTTCCTTCTGTTTAACTCTGCTTAACTCTGTTTCCCTCTGTTTAACACTGTTTAACTCTTTTTCCCTCTGTTTAACTCTGTTTGCCTCTGTTTGCCTCTGTTTATCTCTGTGTAACTCTCCTTTCCTCTGTTTAACTCTGTTTGCCTCTGTTTAACTCTGTTTAATTCTTTTTGCCTCTGTTTATCTCTCTATGCCTCTGTTTAACTCTGTTTAACTCTTTTTTCCTCTGTTTAACTCTGGTTAAGTCCTTTTGCCTCTGTTTAACACTTTTTCCCTCTGTTTAACTCTGTTTAACTCTGTTTGCCTCTGTCTGACTCTGTTTCAATCTGTTTAACTCTGTTTCCCTCTGTTTAACTCTTTGTAACTCTTTTCACCTCTGTTTAACTCTGTTTAACTCTCTTTAACTCTGTTTGACTCTGTATGACTCTGTTTAACTCTGTTTGCCTCTCTTTGCCTCTGCTTAAATCTGTGTAATTCTGTTTCCCTCTGTTTAACTCTGTTTCCCTCTGTTTAACTCTTTTTGCCACTGTTGTACTCTGTGTATCTCTATTTTCCTCTGTTTAACTTTGTTAAACTCTGTTTCCCTCTGTTTAACACTGTTTAACTCATTTTACCTCTGTTAAACTCTGTTTGCCTCTGTTTGCCTCTCTTAAACTCTGTGTAAATCTGTGTAACTCTCTTTTCCTCTTTTTAACTCTGTTTGCCTCTGATTAACTCTGCTTGCCTCTGTTTGCCTCTGTTTAAATCTATTTAACCTTGTTTGCCTCTGTTTCCTTCTCTTTCAGTCTGTTTAACTCTGTTTGCCTCTTTTTAACTCTGTTTAACTCTTTTTGCCTCTGTTTAACTTTATTTAACTCTGTTTGCCTCTGTTTGCCTCTGTTTAACTCTGTGTAACTCTGTTTTCCTCTTTTTAACTCTGTTTAACTCTTTTTCCCTCTGTTTAACTCTTTTTAACTCTTTTTGCCTCTGTTTAACTCTTTTTCCCTCTGTTTAACTCTGTTTGCCTCTGTTTGACTCTGTTTCAATCTGCTTAACTCTCTTTCCCTCTGTTTAACTCTGTGTAACTCTTTTTGCCTCTGTTTAACTCTGTTTGCCTCTGTATAACTCTGTTTAACTCTGTTTGCCTCTGTTTAACTCTGATTAAACTTGTTTGCCTCTGTTTGCCTCTGTTTAACCCTGTGTGCCTCTGTTCGCCTCTTTTTAAGTCTGTTTAACTCTGTTTGCCTCTGTTTACCTTTGTTTAACTCTGTGTAACTCTGTTTTCCTCTGTTTAATTC